>CM017564.1:54259706-54339920 GCA_007844125.1 Sinonovacula constricta | reverse complement strand
TTTATTTGTTGTTGTAACCTAGCCGCAGTTTCTGCACAATATGCAATATCATCGGCAAACATAAGACAAAAAATATCTGGGATTTCACTTGTAATAAAGATGCCAGCTGTACAATTTTGTCTTAGAAGTGCAGATAACTCGTCTATGAAAAGGGCAAAAATTGTAGAACTTGTTTTGTCTCCTTGTCTGGTACCGATATTATATGGGAACGAATCAGTTATACCTCCTGAATATTTTAGACAGGACGTTAACGAGCCATACATGGACTTTAAAACTCTCAAGAACTTTCCATGGATACCTTTCTTTTCGAGAGCAGAGAACAAAACACGGTGACTAATTTTATCAAAAGCCTTAGTGAAATCAACGTAAAGGCAATAAAAGCGACCCCATTGTTTAGAAGTATATTTCTGGATCATTGCTTGCAGACAGAAAATGTTATCTATTGCAGAAAATCCCTTGCGAAATCCCGATTGAGACTCATCAATATTACCATTGTCCTCAGTCCAATCATACAGCCTCTTGTTAATTGCACCAGAAAATATTTTGTATAATATATTAGTATTAGAAATACCCCTATAATTACCAGGAATATTGGTTGGACCAGACTTGTGAATAGGCGTTATAACACTGTGTCCCCATGACTTTGGAAAGCAGCCCGTATCAAGTATTTTATTAAATAACATCAATAGAATAGGCGATATGTCTTCGAAAGAGAATTTGTAATATTCAGATGGGATACCATCATCACCACAGCATTTACCATTTTTAACCTTAAAATTGACTGCTTAATTTCTGACAATTCGAATAGATCATTCTATACATTTGCATTATTATCAGCGTATTCATGATCATTACCAGTATCATGATTGTGAGTTTACATCAAATAGAAGGCAATGGAAATATTGAAACCATTCGTCACACGATATGCTATCATCAACAGAATTAACAGATTTACATCTTTTTAGAATCTTCCAAAATGAGCTAGGATTGTCCAAACTGTTCACCAACTCTTGTCGATTACTAAATTGGTAATCACATTCCTTGTGTCTTAAGTAAGCCTTAAAAGAGTTGCGACGATCCTTATACGCACGTAAATCAGAAGCCGAGTTCGAACATCGAAACTTATGCAAAGCATTATATTTGTCCGATTTAAATCGATTACATTCATCATCCCACCATGGCGGTTGAGTTGACAAGTAACGAAATTTACGTAACATACATTGACCGGCCTCCTGATATATGGTTGTAATTAACTGAATGTGAGAATCAACGCCTTTTTCTAGAGCACTTTAGACTATATTGTAATTAGTTTGGAATAACTGCTTTAGCGTTGATAAAAACGCATTACCACTAGCATCAATCCATCGAAATGATTTTACCGGATGACAGGATTTTATACCCTCACTAACCAAACTGATAGTTTTCAAAGGTAATTTAAAGGAGCACGTAATTGGGGAGTGATCAGAATCATCTCTGCTCAAAACTTTGAAATCAGTTATATATTTGAACAACACTGACGACGCAATCATGTAATCTACAGCACTTGCACCATCATTTGAAAAACAAGTAAACTCGCCACACCTGTCTCCACTAAACCTACCATTCGGGAAATGAATATCGAACACACCACATAGATTTACTAAATGCTTTCCAAAATTATTTCCACGTACAATATCTTTAGAAGATCGAGGAATATCGAAATCACTCCCATTATAATCAATGTTTCCGAAATAAATGACTATCATAGGGAATAAAATCTAAATAGTCTTTACATCTAGAGTTTAAGTCACCGGACACATATAACAATGCATGAGGATAATCCGCCGTTATGGCTTCTAAATGATGATACATTACATCAATTCCATTTTGGTCATATTTATCGTTGTAATAGCAAGATCCATCAGGCGAAATGTAAGTAAAATACATGATAACATCTTCACTTTGACAAATAGTAGATAGTTTACAAACTAAAACAACGGTGTCATCAAAATGTTCATACAGTCTTTGAAATGAAAGCCTTTTACATAAACCGCTCTTAATAAATAAGCTTATTCCGCCACTATTACGTTTAGCGTTATCTTTAATCTTTCTTACATAATCAAAGTGTAAGTACGATTTCATAAAATAATTAAATTGTCCGTAAGATCTGCGCCATGTCTCGCAGAAATGAATATCACATGTACGTAAATAGTTTAATATATCAGCATTGTTATAATGCTTAGATAGTCCCCAGATATTCCACGACAAGACATTAAACGAAAGTGTCTGACCACGTTTGTTGTGTTGGCCTTGACCGTGACTCTAGATGTCTCTGCCCTCATCGGTGATATCGGTACAGCGCTTAAGATTTTTAATTACAAAAATTTAATGGCAAATGTTAACTACAAGTGTCTTTGAAACATAATTTGAAATTTAAGTTCATTGGGTGTTTGTATGTGTTCATTTCTGTTTTGTGGCAGCGCCTTTAGAATCTAGCCTGTGATGTTAATTAGTGGTTTGTTACATCGTTGTGTTTCATTCTAATGAATTTTTAATCACGATCCCGAACATTATTTCTTAATTCTTACGTCAAACGTTTTGTAAACCGTGTCAGTGCATATTTGACGTGTGATATGGGGAGATAAAGAGAGGGGGAAAGAGAGAGAGGGAGAGAGAGAGAGAGAGAGAGAGAGAGAGAGAGAGCAAGAGAAAGAGGGAGGAAAGAGAGAGAGAACGATTTGTTTATTGTTTCTGTGTTTTTAACTAAATCAAATCCATAACTGAACTAAATAATGTATTTTTAATGATTCAGTATATTTACCGTAACACGCATATCGTATTGACTATGTTTTAACAAGATGTTGTACTTAATTAACAACTGATGTGCTCAGTACGAATTTACCAAAGGTAGATAAACGGTGTAAATGCAAACCACTCTGCTACCGTTGAAGGGCTTTTCAATACAGACCCGCTATTTCTGCTGTAAAGTCGATAATAATATAATGAGTAAGAATCGCCCGTACTAGTTGGTAAAGTGTGGGTTAACAACTGTAATTAGAATGGAACAATAGAATTTATCTCACAACTGTACACGACAAAAACATTTATGTCAGAAATAAACGCGACAATAGCTTTTCTTTCAGACGTTTACGTGACAGTAGCATTTATCTCAGAACTGAACGCAAGTACAGCATTTCTTTCAAAAATGTATGCAGCCACTTCACGTGGCTCACGAGACTACTCGACAAGGTCATAAGACAATTTAAAAAAGGGCATACGCGTCGGAAGGATCCAAATTAAAATTACCTACTGCTACCCAGTGACAATAAAAAAGAAGACATTTCACGACGGTTTTCACAAAGACTACACGACAATTTCACAAATGAACGGGTGTTTGTCGGCACAGTCAACGTCTCCCCACTCGTAGTTGGTGTCCTTGTACTCCAGCAGCAGACATTGCTGTAGGTTGGCCACATTGTTCGGCTGCCCCGGATGCCAGTTCGTGTAGTTGCCTGTGTATGGATAACCAGTGTCCGTCCACATAAATAAGCCCTGTCTCCACTCGTCATTGCCGCTCGTGTACCAGCCGTACTCGCCCGCCGTTGTGTAGGCTTTGTGATGAAATAACAAAAGTGATAATTTTCTTGTCATAACATGTACCCATCAACCGCAGTCCCCTTTTCTCAAAGAACCAGATATATACTGCATCTGTTTTAAATACCGCCATTACCAGAAGGGACGTTATTTTAACAAAAACATCAGCAAGTGTATTCACAGAATTCATATTCGAGTTATACCTACGTTTTTGTGGGTATTATCCATAATTATCTATGGAGAAAATGTTACCATGGAAAAAGACACTTTGGTAGAATTACCGACGAACTGCATGTCAGCTGGACGACATTACCGGATAAAAGATTTTGCCCCGAATTGGACACGAAACACTACAGTGGAAGGCTGATTGGTTTACTTTGCTTTCTCTTAAACCAGTCTGGACTCAGTTTTGCATTGAATACGTTGACCCGCACTGCATATTCATTTAAATAACTGCATCATAGTTACCATATATATACTGTTTAAAACATAAATGAATACACGACTTGCATTCGCTCTAGCGCAATTTGAAAATGAACTAGGTAGATAAAGTTTGTTTAATCGATCAATTAGTTTGAACACAATCATGACGGTTCTTTAACTTTGTCAAATAAAGAGACAGCATAATATTTGAAGGAAAACATGGTCACGTAACTAAACAACTGATGATATGTAATTTTAATCAAGTAAATCAGGGGGGGGGGGGATTAGAAGAAAACATGAAAGAAAATATGTTGTTTTGCTTGGCATTGACTAAAACTAAGGAAATAAAATATATCACGACTAACCACATATAAGGCATCGAATTTCGTAGTGTTTTTGTTACTTTTAGAATTTCGTTTTAGTACGTGCGCAAAGTGCGTAATGCAGATACGCGTCTATTGGTCATTTTGTTTTGTTTTCATTATTTTAAATGATAGTTCCTGTTTATTGTGATTTAACAACGTACCGCTTTTGTGCAAAACATAAAAATTAAAACGAGACAGAATGTGTCCAATTAGCTTTAACACTCGTCTTCAGGCATCTCTAGGCCACACTTACATGGATCTGTCTGAATGGTATTCACCAAGAAGTCTTGTTCCTTGTAAGAGTTGACGCTCACCAGATGGCCGTTTGGGGCCTGAGCTTTGCACACCTTTACAGCGTCATACCATGACGCCGGTGTAACGTGGAACGTGTAATATGACGTCACATTGTCGTTGGACATGTGCCGCGCGCCAGCAGGAAATGCCGGGATAGCTTTAGACGGAAACATGGAGGTAAAACATAAAAGCCAAATATTTGTTGGATATATACTTCCATGATCTTAAACTTAAATTGTGCTAAATTATTTCAAAATTGTGTGTTTTTTATTCGTAATAATATTTTACCTAAATATGCTTAATAATTACTATTTAAAGGTGGTATCCGACAATTGGACCAAACGTAATTTTCTCAAATTACCAAATAAGTCATTGTTGCCTGAAAAGGCCTTTAAAATGCTGTTCATTGATGTCCTAGATCAGTGTGAATAGTCTAGCATAAATCACCACTCGTAATTGCAAACAAGTATTTCCTATTCGAGCCACGCTACAGAGATAGCCATTTTCAAACGAAGAAAACCACATGGCCACTTATTTTTGAGATCACGCTATATAATCATCCGGGTAATCCACTCTGACGTCGATGTCTGTTTTAAGAAGATACCAGTATTTAGCTTTTTATACAGTTGGAAAAATACACATTCAGAGTGACTATATTTCGTGATTAGTTCTGTCTAACAATCAGTTACTGTTCCAGATCGTGTTTCTTAAGACTAAAGTATGGGTTTATACAAAAGATTTGCCCCAATTTCCCAAAGCAGTGGTTCGATATTGATATAAGTATGTGATAAAGTGTCGGATACGACCTTTAAAGGTAGATTGCAGCCAGTTTTGACATTTTTTCTCAAACATCTATATAAATTATTGTTACCTTGTATGACCCCACGAAATGCTTTTTTGGCGTGCAAAGTGAATAATAACACCTCACTTAACAGTAAAACATGCATCCTATTTAAGCTACGAGAAAGATGATAGCGAAAATACCCAAGAATTCCAATTGACACTGAATTTAGCTTAATCACTTTAATACGAGGCACTTTGAGAAACTATGATTGACATATTTTTTTTAAACTTGTCCGTTACTGGTAAAATAGCAGTAAGACAAATGCATGTCTCACATGAACATGACGTATTGTACACGTAGACATCGTCCACAGATGTGAAGCCATCTCCGTTGTGAACGTAACGTCCTAAACCAGTGGTTGTGAAGTAAGAGCTCGTGTCGGCTTCAAATACAAGCTGAAAGTGTTAATGTGTATACGTGTTAATGTATATACGGATCAAAATGAAAGAAACAGGAGCCACACGATTTAGCGCTCGATATTTTTGTTACAGCATTCAAACAAGTGCTGACAGACGTCAAGTTATAAATATGTGTATACATGTAATAGCATAATTAACAATGAACCCGTCGCTCACACTTGAATTCACTGCTTCAGAAATGCAAGGCTATGTCACGTATTTTTTGTGTCAGAATCGATAAAATATTAGTTTAATGAGGTAGACATCAACTAGAAGGTAAGGAGTCAATAAACCAAACTCGATTGGCCTACTTGACCAATTATAATAAGAATATAGGTTACTAGTGTCCTATTTTTGATTACAACACACACAAACGTATATCATTGGGCGATGCAGGTCTGTTTGAGCAATAATGGGCAATAATGTGATTTATTTGATTTTATTTTTGTTTTACGGTAACAATACAGTCACTTGTATCTCAAAATTTTAGAGGGTAAACTACATGAAAACAGTTGCTGATTTATGGATTTATGACTGGCAATCGTTTAATGTCAGATTATTTAAAAGTGCTCATACAGAGCTAGAGACGGGACACGTCCAGGTGGGCAACTTGCATTGTTAAGCGGTGATACGGTATTTACTGCTTACGCAATAAATGCAGTAAAATGAACAGAAAAGTGGTACTGAACATCACAACTTTAAGATAAGGACTTTAAAGACGATGCTACTCCAAGTCTTTACAAAACTAAACAAACAGTCTGTACATTCTACCTTGAATGAGCTGGCAGTATATTGAGAATCTAGTGAAATCTGTGCCATTATCCACTGGGTGCTCTGTTCTCCTGTCTTTGCAAAGATAGGGTAGCCATCGCCAGCACCTATCTAGAATAGAATATGCACACCAAATGGTTGTTGTTAGCATTGACAGGACATAGTTGCTAAACTAACTAAAGAACTAGTGTAATTAATATCGTGATGATTATTGTTCAAGTCCTTACCTCAAACCTTTCCTCGAATAATATATCGAGAGGCAGTTTCATTTTTGAGCATTAGCGTTAATTTCCAGCTGAACTACGGTGCACCGGTGGTTCTGCACATACAGTGGTCTGATGTTTTCCTTCAATAAGATAGCTGGACACCGCAATAATGATCATAACTGTGTCGCTGCGATGTATTTAATAAACGAAACAAACACTAGAAATACATTTTGACAAACCTTTGCGTACACTTTAAGACTCCCAGTGTCTGCTCCATACATGGTATACCAGAATCGAACACAATACGCATGCGCTGGTGGAAAAGAAGTAGACTCTATCCGGGCAGTTCGTGGTGAATGTGAAATGCTGCTTGACGTCGAATATATGTAAACCGCTTCTTGGTACGGGTCAATATGCATGTAATGACCTGCACACGTTAGAAATAAAGTTGTGTTGTGTTACATTGTGTACTAGTGTTCAGTTTCTCATTTTTAAATGAGAGAAATGTATTAGTTACTTTAATTTTAATTTGGTAATTTACATCTAAAGTCTCAAATACTTTACTTTTTCTAATCTAATTCAATAACATACATTTTTGTGCATGCTGCAATCCTACGCATAAAGAGAGGCAATATATGTACTTTAAAAAACGTCTCTTTATGAACGAAACCGAAATTGTGACTGTGGTTGTTGTTCTTGTTGAGATTATGAAAGCTTAAGTTGAAGTAATATTTGGGTACTCGATTAAACTTGATTAAATACTTAATCTTTGGCTAAATTCATTGTGAGAAAAGCATACTACCTTACTAGAACATTTTTAAAACAAATTAATGAACTGTTGAATGTTAAAGCACAAATGTATCTGTATATGCCTGTCAGAAAACATTTAATGTAGAGTTCGGTACCAAGATTTTATGTCTAATGCGGCATGACCATGTACCATTCAACTCTAGTTGTTTTTATTGCAACTCGTCAACTAATATTTCTGTCTTCATCTTTCGGTATAACTTGCTGAAATGATTAGTCCATCACGAGACTTTTTATCTGCTATAGCATTTTGCAAACACCACTCGACTTTACACAATGACACTTTTTTAAGAAAAGACGTAACAATGAGGAAGCACGGTGTACTTAACTTGGTCCCACTGTCTTTTGAAATCTTCGACGTGGGCAGTGTGGGGATAGAGTCGCCGACTTGTAACTCCTCTGACTGCTTAGCCTCCCACCGCATGGGTCGGGGCTAAAAACTAATTTTGGGATGGTCTTGTAGCTGACATGCGGTGCGCCTGTGATTCTACCGAGACATTTTTTTCGGGCCTTTCTCCGCCAAAATAGCCGTACATAGAAAAAATGATCATAATTGGTCGCTGCGATGTGTTTCCAAAACTGGACAAAACGTGAAATCACCGGAACGCTACTTTCCATGCACACAGTTAATAAGGCACATTAGGGCTTAGTTTAAGCATTGTCCACTTCTATTTAAATCTCACATTTTACTGCTCATGTGTGTGCTCACGTGTGTGCGCGTGGGCACGCGTGTGCTTCTTACTGAATTTGTGATGGGATCCCATGGCCGATGAACATCTACGCGTGGAATCGCCGACCCAATGCCCTTTCTCCGTGTGGGTTTGGGCCACTTTAGGCTAGAGCTTTTATATGGAAGTTCTTACAGCTTATCTATGTAACGTTTCGAACTTAATGGAAAGTGCTGATGCCATCCGATAGAAAAAATATTGTGGCGATCGTTACCTCTTGGTGTCCCATACGTATGATCCACTCGTGGTCCGGACAGTGCGTTCTGCGAACCCATTCCCTGGTACCAGCAGGATGTGGACGAACTGGGACAGGACCGCAATGTGTAGTTGCAGCTGTGTGTGTCCTCAAAGTCACAGTAGTGAGTAAAGTAGTTGCTGCTGGCAACTGAAAAGGAAAAGAAATAGAAATATCACCTTTCTGTTTAAATGTACATAAAGTAGTGTCCAAAAGAAACGATACTACGTGTTTGCAAGGACATACAATGAAACCAAAACAATATAGAAATTTCCGATTGGTATATTTCATTTGAGAGACATTTCAACAGCATGTGTACAAAAAATCAATTTCGTCAATTCTGTACAGTCATTAAAACAGGAACGTTAAGATGGTTGGGGTCTCAAACGAACATTTCATTAAAACCGTCAAAAGAGAAGATTGGGTAAAATGTCCCATCACACGTCTCAAAGGCACGTTATTAACGTGTATGTCCGCCTTGTACATCAACACAGACACGAACACGTCTACGGAATGACGTCGTCAAACGTCTAATGACGTTGGGGGTAATGCGTTGCCATTCGTCAAGGAGGCACTGATTAAATCCTGGAGGTTGACTTGAGGCACCGGACGACTTCTGTTTTGCCGTTCGAGATGGTCCCATAAGTGTTCGATTTGAGTGAAATCCGGCGAACATGCCGGCTATGGCAAAACTTGAATGTTGGCGTTGGAGAGGAAGTTCTTGGTCAGTCTTGCCGTGTGTGGCCTTGCTGGAAAATGATGCCACTGCGTTGCTGTTGAAGAAACGGCTCCACAACTGGCTGCAAGATTTCATCACAATAACGCTGTGCATTCAAGTTCCCTCAAATTACGACGACACTCGATTTGACATCACCGCATATTCCACCCCAAACCATTAGCCCTCCACCTCCAATCGGTCTAACCTGATGGACAAAATTCGGAGCTAAACGTTCACCAACTCTTAGATAAACACGCTGCCGACCATCATTCCTGAAGACGCAGAACCTGCTCTCGTCAGAGAAAAGAACTCGTGCCCAGTCTCGCTGTTGCCACCGACAAACTCGCCTGGCCCATATCAGTCTGTTGATTCGGCGTTGAGGTGTCAGGAACGGTCCGCGGTAGGGATGACGTGCTCGGATACCATGTTGTTTGTCCACTGATCCGGTGTCTAAGTGCTGTTGCTGCCGTTGACGTTGCTGTGATGGAGTGGTTCCGAAGATGTAATACACGGATGTGACAGTCTTCAGTTGTCGTGGTCACTCGTGGTCTTCCGCTTCTCGGCCTGTCTGTTGTTTGGCGTAATCGCTGCATCAACCTACTGGACTGTTATGCGTGCGCAGTTTAACCTGCTGGAGACGTCGGCGTGTGAGGCACCCTGTTGGACCATTTCAACGGCTCTCTCTCTCTCTCTCTCTCTCTCTCTCTCTCAGCCGTTTGATTCTGTTGATTTGCATGTGCAAAGCGTGGTACAGACAGTAATGCTATTTTCACAAAGTACACGATTTTTTCGGAATTAATAATATGTTTACGGTATTTTTATGGAATACGCTGTATTTTGTATGTGGGATAGGCAAACCTCTGTTTTTATTCCTTGGAGGTCACTTGCCAGAAAAAAAAGTTTGGTATTGTTTCTTTTGGAGACTAGTTTATATTGCCATCCAAGGAATCATGGAAAACACACTTAATTTGATGATTCTATCAATAGCAAACTCATTTCTTAAACTAAAACTACTTGTGTCATTCGTTCAAGACTTAAGGTATCCGTATTTTTTTAAGGTAAAGCAAGTGCAATAGAACATATGCAGAAATTAAAAATTAACACAAGTAATTCGTTCTATTCTTTAATGTAGACGTGTATGCCAAATTTTAAGAAAATTCTTCATCCAGTTTTGAATATTTTGATATCTTTGTCTTCTAAAATTGATATTTGAGGTGTCTCTTTTTTAGAAACAAGGAAGCTCCAAATAGTATGTGTTTTGCTATTGAGTATCGTTTGGAGCCAAACTGTTTAATAAAGTATTTTGGCTGATGCAGCAAAATATAAAATAATTTCACCACATGTTTTTTTTTCAGGCTTTGAATATATCAGGTAACGAATTTATAAACAAATTTAACACAAAACATACAATTAAAATTCATTTTCAAAATAAAAGTTAAAAACTACGCACGTTTCCTTCTTAATCTGGTAGAGTGTTGCAGACCATCAACCACCAGTTTTGAAGTATTTAACCCTAATTTTGATACACTTCAATTGGAGGTCCAGCATTACATTTGCTCTACCGTAAGCTGAAACCTGTTACCTCGGATAGCTAAAAGACACATATGTTTTACTGAAGAAACTTTTTCTAATCTGACCAAAGAAACTTTGATTTGCCTATGTTGTAATAATCATATTTTTGTGATATACCGCATCATGTTACATTTGGTCTATAGCCGATTTTAAGCCTTCTTAAATCGTAATGGTCACAGTTTTGCGTATCTTAGTTTCTGTATTAAAATTGCATTTTTTTCGAGCAAATTAGCGTTTTGTTAATGACTGATGTATAAACATGACGTATATTGCCGCATGCGCAGTTAGGAGACATAGGAGTTTAGCTAAATACGATATTCTGGAAAACATATAATCAAGCAATCAAATGTAATATTTTCTTTCATCATTCATTGTTGTTTAACAAAGTTTTGCTTCATGACCAAAAGAAAAATGCCACTGCAATCATTTGTGACCAACTCGCTTTAAATCTACATGCAAAGATGCGTAGACGTACTGCTACAGACTCTCGCCAAAAGGAAGCTGTCTGATCTACATTCAGATCTACACTAATGCATCAACCAGTTAAATTCGTGCTTAGCAGATTATAAGTTATAACATGAATACCTGGAGTTGAAATGTGGCCATCCACAAAATGAATGTTGGTTTGGCATACTGTCAGTTTGTTGTTGGTGTCAATCAACTCCCTACGCAATCGGTCTAGCTCTGTGTTCATCGTTGACACTGTCTGTGCAAGATCAACCTGCAGACGTTGTGACAGATAAGGGCATCGGATGAATTTTTTAGAATTGATTTTCACCTGTGGCTGTTCGTTTAGAAACCTTGACTAGAAACTCATTGGACCCTCACCGCAAGGGTTCGAGTCCTGGTTAGGACGAACGGATATTGTGATGAGTTCTTTCAGCTGACCTTTGGCGCTGAACCTGTGGATCGATTTCAAATGATTCCACCTCAAGCGCCATCCACGGAAACATGAACACCTTTTTAAAAGAGCTCCCCGAGGAGTTATGAAACGCGTTCAGGTTCTCGAGAACATCATTGTTAAAGGTGGTATCCGACAGTTTGGATAACAAATATTTCAATAAACATCTTAATAAACTATTGTTACATGGACAGATTTCGCCAAATGTTGTTTATTGATGTCCTACACCTGTCTAAAAGGTTAACCATAACGCAACAATCGTCATTACAAACACGTATTTCCTATCTGAGTAAAGCTGTACAGTTAGCTACTTTTAAAAAAAAGAAAACCACGTGACCACTTATGTTTGAGGTCATCCACGTCATCCGCTGTGACGTTTTTAGTAGGAATCTCAATTGTTCTTATTTATAGATTTGATAAGAATGAACATTTTAAGTGTTGATAAGTGTGTTAAGAGGAATATATTTGAAGTTAGAACGAATAAGCATTGCGAATGACTTTTGGGTGTAAGCTTATTGTGTACATTGTTTTGCTAGCATCTATCTTTAGGAAAGAAATATTTCTGCGCTGTGTTTACTTTCGTTTTGTTTTGATCAGGAAAATTTTGACAAAGAACTTGTATATATTTAGAAGACTGCACATGGTGAGCAATTTTAGAATGTAAGTTTATATCGAACTCTTACCTGGGATTTATGCAGAAGTATGTTATTTTCGGCTAGCTGGGCTGTTAGGTTGCTGTTTGCTGCTGTAAGTGTGGCTAGCTCGGATTCTTTCATGCCTAACGACGTTTGTGTCACGTTCAGTTCCTTAGCCAGTTTGGCGAAGTTCCCTTGAAGAGTATTAAAGGACGAGAACAAGGAGTTGATGTTGGCATTTATTGTATCCAGATCATTGCACGAGCAGCTCTGAAAGGATACAGTGATATTACAGGAACAGCACAATGAGAGTTGGTCTCATATCTCTTCAAGTCTACCCCATTTGCAATGGGTTCAATGAAAATGACTGATTCGACCAAGACCAGCAAAATATAAGTTTTAAGAACGTTATAGTTTGATTTCTTTCGATTTGCTGTACCGACTCAAGTGGGAATTCAGCGGGAATTTTACAGTTATATTTAAGTCGAGCAAACGCTTAATATGGATATGTCTGTCGACTCATTATGGCATGTTTCTATCCCTATTAGACACATACTTAATTCTTTAACTAATACGTCCCACCTGGAATCCGGATGAGCCACTGGAAGAAGTGTCCGTCTGTCTGTTACCTGGCACATCGCACGAGTTTTCATGACCAAGTTTGATGTTGTACAAACACTGACCATTCGAGAAGCTACATCCAGGGTCAAACTGACCATGTACGTGCAACGCAGACAGCGCTAAAACAAGAACGGTAGCTGGTAACATTGTTATCGTCACTCGACGACAGGTAAATTATGGAGACGAGTGACAAAAACTCTACTGAAATGGTGCGTTCTTCTCCTTATCTGCATTGTTCTGATTTTCGAACGTACTGAGTGTGCTAAGATAAGGACTATTGTAATAAATATTCGTAAAAAAACTGATGTGCTAGAATATGTATATTACCACCCAGCAACAGATAAAGTCGTTGATTATACATTTGAAGATGTTTGCTACAACCAAACCCAGTATCAAAATGACATGTGACACAGTACTTATTTTGCTACTCTTTGCTGTATGCTTTCTTAGTTGTTTTTAACGTTTCCCGCCGCAATCACATGTGAACATGTTTTACTTTTTGTTTGTAAGTTGACAATAAACTGTAGCGTACATCAGAAATAAAGCATATACCCTGTTATGTCCCTTTATAATCTCAGTCAGTCTAATGATCGAGGATAAAGAATATGAGCTGTCTTTCATACTATGTAGTTCTATGGGGTTTGCTCGATTGCCTTTTGTTGTGTAATGAGTCCAGCTTACTACTGATAAGGCCCGCCTCCTTACCGTCTATAGCGGCTACTTTTTACAGTGTATCTCTGGGTAATAAACTGGGCGCTAAACAGACATGCTGTTCCTCTCTCTACTTCCTTACAAAAATATTTTGGCGACGAGAATTAAACAGCTTTATTTTCCCCCGCCGATGAAATGGCGTTGTTCGTCCGTCCATTCTTCCGTCTGTCACACCTTTCCCTTTGCTGCCATTCCTCGGTCGAATTTAATGAAACTTGAAACAAAAATGAACCAACGTACTGTGATGAAGCACGTAAAGTCTTTTTTGGATCAATCAATTTTCTTCAGGGTTATTGACCTTTATTTAATAGAAAATCCGTCTGCAGCCATTTCTCAGTAACTAGCAAGTAGAATTTCACGAAACTTGGAATAAATATGAACCAACATACCGTGATGATGCCCATCATTTTTTTATGGATCAGTCAATTTTCTTCAGAGTTATTGCCCTTTAGTTAATAAAAAATCCGTCTGCAACCATTTCTCGGTAACGAGCTGGTAGAATTTTACGAAATTTGAAACAAATATGAACCAACATACAGTGGTAGTGCACGTCAATTTTTTTATCAGTCAATTTTCTTCAGAGTTATTGACCTTTATTTAATGAAAAATCAAAGAGAAAATTCCGCCTGCAGCCATTGCTCAGTAACTACCTGGTAGAATTTTATGAAACTTGGAACAAATATGAACCAAAATATGTGACGATGCCTGTAAAGTTTTTTCATCAGTCAATTTTTTCAGCGTTATTGCCTTTTATTTAATGAAAATAATGAAAATATAACTAATTCTATTTGCAGCCATTTTTCGGTAAAGGCTGGTAGAATTTAATGAAACTTGAAATAAATATGAACCAACATACTGTGATGATGCCCATTAAGTTGTTTTTTTTATCAGTTAATTTTCTTCAGAGTTATTAACCTTAATTTAATGAAAATAAAATAAAATCTGTCTGCAGCCATTTATCTTTAAAACCATTGAAGGGAAATAAACAAGCACAAATTTCTGATGTCAACACATTTTAAAGCATTCCCAGTAGTCCATTTCAAGAGCCATATCACAGATATGGAAAGGAATACCTCACAACTGATTTTTATTAGATGTCATTTGCCTACGGCGGAGATGTCGGTTCAACAAATTTGATTACGACAGTGCTGTAGAAAAGTGGACAACATCGTTTGGAACAATATTTCCTAGTGAATGACATTGGAGATAAAAAGAAAGAAACAGGATTGTCGACTCCTCTAGGAGATAAAACGTCTGGATTGTTAAGGAATCTCACCTCTCCTGATAAAACGCATAGAAGGTTTATATAAGTAACTGCGAGTTAGTTAGTTTCATCTCTGCCCAAAGCCGTTTTTAATAGCGGATTTCGTTTCCACAAACGTAATCAGTCAACATTTGAGAGTGCCGGATTTCCTGACGATTCGAACATTGTGAATTTGGAACAAACCTAAATTATTCAATTAGGGACAGATTCGTGTGTAGATTAAAAGACGAACACAGCCATCGGAAGTTTCTCTCAATAGAAGATTTGTCGTTGCAAAGAGCGACAGAATTCGCGTTCGCGGAGGAGGCAGCAGTAAAAGACTCAACTAGAGACTGCAACTAGAGTCGTCAGCAACTAACGGAAATGTCAACAAAATCAAAGGACCTCACATGGTAAAACAGTCAAATGGCCAAGTTAAGAGTGACGTGAAATGTAGTCATTCCGTTAAGACAACCATGCATAGGCAAAATGCACATTAACTTTTATCACCATTACCATGTAAATGGACAGATCAAAGCAAAATGCTGAAAATTCAAAAGTATCCAGAAGCTTGTTATGATCAAGATGATGTTTTGGTTATCAATACAATGAAGAGTAGGGACAGTGGTCAAATAGTTATTAACCCTACAATCAACAATAAAATGGTACAGATGGAAGTCGATACAGAGTCCGCTGTAAGCCTGATGTCAGCTGCGGAATTCCGGATATTCGGATATGTAAAACTTGATCGAGCCAGAACACTACTGAAGACATATTTTGGTGTAATTCTTCAGAAAAGAAGAAAAAAAATCGTTGATGTACATTACAATGGACAGGCTCAGTGTATGAAACTGAGTGTTGTAAAGGGTAATGAACCATCTTTGTTTGGACGGGACTGGCTGCGATACATTCGACTTGACTAGGAGCAAATTGTTCCCGTAAATGCCATTAGAACAGACGGGACCAAGGTACGTCTAGAGGCTTTATTGAAGACAGCACGAATCAGTATTCGCTGATGGTATTGGCACAGTTAACGACATAAAAGCAAACATAACACTGAAAGGTGATTCCAAACCAAAAGTCGTAAAGGCAAGAACGGTACCTTATTAATTGAAACCAAAGATTGAAAAAGAACTTAGAACGTCTAGGCATCATTGAGAAGGTACAAACCAGTGACTGGGCAACACCCATTGTCCCAGTTAAGGCAAACGAAAAAGTCCGTATATGCGGAGATTTTAAATTGGTAACCAATCACTGAATTTTGTCAGATATCCACTTCCTAAAATAGAGGACGTATTTGCTAATCAAGCAACGGGAGAAAGGTTCAACAAGCTCGATTTTCGACAGGCATGCCTTCAACTCGAATGTGAGGAGGAAAGTAAGAAACTACCTACCAACAACACTCAGCAAGGTCTCTACCAGTATAACAGACTTTTTGTATGGTGATATGGCAACGCACAATGGACCAGATTCTTCAAGTGCACAATGGTTTACAGTGCATGTTAGACGCACTGCGACAGTGATAGTGCTCATTTGCAAAATCTCGTGGAAGTGCTGTGCAAATTAGAGCAATATGGAATTAAAGTAAACAAAGAAAAGTGCAATTTTATGCAGAAGGCATAACATTCTGTGACCATGAGGTCGATGAAAATGGATTATGGTATTGTAGTGACAAAATCAATGCTGTGGTAAATACACCACCATCACATAACATCCCTTCATTGAAAGCATATCTCGGTGTTCTCAATTACTACTAATGGTTTTACCTGGTCTCGCAACCGTCATAAAATCGCTTAATACATATCTCGAAAAAGATCAACAGTTCAAATGGTCAAAAGCCTGCCAAAACGCGTTCGCAAACACTTAAAACTACGAACATCCGAGCCTGTTGAACAAAAACTTAAATGAAATATGATCAGATAGACTGGGAAGCTTTGGGACTTTACTGGGCAGTTCAAAAATTCTACCCGTACATGTACGGCAGAAAATTCACCCTCTTGACCGATAGTCAACCCGTCACGTCAATATTTAGTCCTAGTAAAAACATCCCATCTACATCCGCAGCGCGTGATATGCAATCTACCCCACGGATTTTGATTACGACATCGTGTACGCAAATACTCAGCAAAAGTCATTGGTGTGTTATCTCGATTACCTGTGCAGACAGCCGCAATCGAAGTAGGAACCTATGAGAAAATGTTCTTTACAGCCTAATTGGAGCACATTTACGTAAAAATACGGATATCAGCCATCAAACACAGCCGGAGTGCGTGTTATCTCAGGTAACCAACCAGGTGCAGAATTCACCTTTCCCCGAGATCTAAAATAGATACTACACATTGTGTATTAGCATGGAATTAGCCTATCACATCGCGTTGATTGACACTTTACCTGCGTTATGCTGATTCTCACTTACACATTGTCCCACAAACAATGATTTTGACAAGCGATCAGTTTAAATCTGTTTGAGCCTTAGGTTTAATTTAATAGCAACAGGTTTTTTGTTGTTTGTGGTTGCAAGGAATCGTACGTTGCTGCAATCGCTTCTCTGTTTGCATCTTAATTTAGTTTATTGGATGAGGCTTGTCCATTTCTGCATCGAATGGTAAAATCTCGTTGTAGCCAGCAACAACTTTCATAATTTTGTGTCATGAATGCATCATTGGGTAAACTGTCTTAATCTTCATCTGAACATCTCCATCACAAGCTCTTTGCATTTGGGAGATATCAAATTAAAATATTTTCGCGGATCTGTAAGATAATCTGTAAGATCTGTCACTTTAAACCAGGTTGTTTGTGGGCAAGGGGGCGGGGCTTAAACTCTATTTTTAGACTCGCGGAAAGGTGAATTGTTGGTCAAGTGAGGATAACGAGCCTCAATTTAAAGGCTATTACACTCGGCGTAATGAGCTATCAATCCACCAAGAAAGCCTCATGTTGGATATAAGGGTTATAATTCCTGTTAAGCTACGCGAACGAGTCTTAAATTTATTACGTCAGTCACCCAAGAATAGTGAAAATGAAATCACTAGTGCGCAGCTACGTATGGTGGTCTAGTATTCACTCTGACATCGAATGCACGATAAAAAATGTTAAGAATGTCAAATGCAACAAAAAATGCCAATGTTCGTATAATTGCACCCAAGGAAATGACCAAGTTCCAGACTGGAACGCGAACATGATTGTTTTCTAGATCCATTTCAAGGACGAATGTTTCTCGTATGCGTAGATGTACATTCAAAGTAGTCCGAAGTAATTGAAATGAATTGAGTCACATCAAAACGGCCGTGGCAAAAATTGTTGACACATGGGTTAGTTGAAAGGTTCACTAGGACAGAAATTTCTAGCTAGGAATTACCGTCCAACATCAAAGGATAAATGGGTAACAGACATAATAGTGTCTCGAGACGGACCGTTGTTGTACAAGGTGGATTTATGAAATGGTACACATGGAAACGTCACGTTGACCAACTGCGTGCGACCGACGTTAATGTGGAGACATCCTATGTTCTGCAAGTTTGTGAACTTCTTTACTTTGACGGCGGTGAAAATCAACAACTAACAAAACAGACCACACCTTCGGCAGTAACTGATAACAGAGATGTGCAGTTAGAAACAAATAGTCAATGAAATGAAAGACGCTATTCGTTAAGGTTAAGAAGGAAGCTAGACCATTAGTCATATGACAATGGACCTAAATTGGTGACTATCATCCTCCACCTAAAAGAAAATAGATCAATGTTAACAGAATTATTGACAAGAGTTACTGAATATTGGTTAATACACTTTAAACATTATAAACATCAAGACTTTATTTTTGGTGAATTTTATTGTTAATTGAGAATTTAGGTCAACAATTTGAATATTTTGCATTTATGGTATAAATTGAATGTTTATTTATTGGGTTTATCGTTCCACCAACAGTATTTCAGTTATCTGGAGACGGTGTCCACTTGAAGCAGATATATAGCTGCCTTCACTGTGTATAGCATGCCGAGAACACCTGACATGATACCACACCCAGTCACATCATTCTGACACCGGGCCAACCAGTCATGGAACTACCCTTATATTTGCTCGATTTGCAAGGGAGATATACCACTACCATTTTAATATTTATCAACCACAATGGTATGCACAAATCAATAATTCTCCTCGACTTAATACTTATTGCCTATTTAAAAATTCATTAAATTTCGAAAAGATATCTTAACATAATAACAGAACCCAAGTAAAGGATAGCATTAACTAAACTAAGAACATCGTCACATAATTTAGCCATAGAAATAGGGCGACAAATTAACTAGCCAAGAAATAACAGAAATTGCCAAAACTGTCACCCGAATCAAATAAAAAATGAATACTATTTTTTCTTAATCTGTCCAAAATACTCAAATATAAGAAAAAATATATCAAACCATGTTATTTTGTATCATATATCATATCATTATATATATCATGCTTACTTCTTAAAAACAACTTTATAACGATAGTATTGTTATATAAAGATAGTTTCCATGTGATGTCATCGACACTGATAAGACAGTTTAAGGCAGCCATCTTTGTGGATAGAAGCTAATGCAGGCCGAAATCTTGAAATATGTGCTATATTAACTCACCACTGTGCTTTTATTTTTCAGTCTATTTTACTGAATTTTATATCAAATTTAACAGCTTTTATAAAGTATTTTAAATATCAAAACTATATTTTGATATTTTAAAAAGTTAAAGAAATACAACTGAAAATGATACACTGTTCATTTTGTTTTAAGCATGAGCCAATAGTTTTATTTATTTCTGTGTATTATTTCTGTGTGCATTTATCAATTGTAAAAATATTGTATTCTAAAAATATAAATTTCAAGAGCTTTCTAATTGTGTATAGCTTTTAATTTTCGGACCACAAATGAAGAAATTACAAGTAAATAAAATTTACCCTTCTATACAATGCATATGAAAATCCCTTGAAGTTACCAACAAAGATGGCTGCCAAGATAAGGGATTTTCACTGATGTGGAAACTATCTAAATAACATTGATGTAATTTACCAGTACTCCTCTGAAAACGATTCATGTCAGTTGTGCTAAGGAATATTATATTATATTGTTTTGCTATAAACATGTATATGTTTTACGCAATAAATTGTGGTATTTTTTGTATTGTATTTAACGACTTTGTTATGTAGCGGCCTGAGATCTAACCCGGGGCTTCCCGTACCTGGGACCGATAAATTGATTGTATGCTTTTCATTTAGAAAAGGGAGAACTGTTGTGTATTTAGTCCAGCCTATTACTGATAAACCCCGCCTACTGACCGCCTATAGCGACCACTCTTTACCACGTATCTCTGAGTAATAAACTAGCCACTAAAAAGACAAGTTGTTCCTCTCTCTATACTTCCCTACATAACAGCTTTGTTTATTTATGGTCGAGAGTTGAGTTTCACACGCGTAGACAAGGTCTTTATAAAATAACGTTAATAGGATAGGTCCATGATGCCTGGCGTTCAGTCGGGTGAATATTTTGGGTGTATTCCAGTGTACATTGTCAGTTTGGTTGACACCCATAAACACGTATTGGAAATACAGACAGACGCATATATCGGCGTTTAATGCTACAAGATAGTTGGTTATTACAGACTTCCCAATCAGATGTCAATATGTTCAACCAATCAGAATCGTTCGAGCTGTAAAAGACGGAGAAGTTAGACAGCCTGTCATTCTTTCATCAAAATTGACCCGGACAACATGTCTCTCTTGGCTGTAAACTTGGTCTAGTAAACGGCCGGTGTATGGAGATGAATGAGTAGAAGTAGAAAGGTGAGCTGAAAATCGATCTGCGTGAGTGGCATGATGATATACCCTCAAGACAGGAATTAGTTTGACCTTGATGGGATGGAAAAAAATGAGTATGTTAACCAGGCGTTTTGAGAAAAAAGAGCATATACATGTACAATCCACCTAGAATGAAATGTTTACCTTTCCATTTGAAAGTCAGTTTTGGAATCCGGAAGAAGAGGTAGTACCTACCAAGAAACGTCTTTGAGACCGAAATAATTCCAACGTCTGAAACATCTTAGACCGGAAGTGGAGAAAGCGGTAGCCTAATTAGATGGAGTGGTATCTTATTAAGATGCAGAGAGACCCATGTATATATCAGAATGAGAGTTTAGAAAATATCACTAACGTTGTGTTGTGTACGAGTCCCGGATGCGACTTTGACTGGAAATACCTATCATGACGATGCACTAATATCGAATATCGGCCAACAACATTTCCCGGTGCTCAGTGAAAACATAAAAAGAATGGGGGCCACTGTATGCTCTTCTCCAACGGAAAAGATGATTGTCAACGGAATGACCGAAATTATCAACGAGGTAAACGACGCGTCATACGATACGCCCGAGTCTTACAGAATGTCCGAACCGAAACAATGCTCAATCAAGACAATATCGGCTTCAAAGTGAGGGGATCCCTACCCGTGGCATTGATTGTAACCCATTATAAAGGAATATACAAAACGGATCAGTTTCCCATTATAATGTTTGTAAAAGATTGTGTCCGTTTTACGTGTTTAATGACTGATATTAAAAAAGATAAACAAATATGCCCATTCTCATTTAATTATCATTATTTCAAGGTGCGTCAGGGGACCGTCATAATCCTTGATTAAGCGGAGTTAATAAATTATAAACTGCTATTACTGAGTTTATTGGGAAGCGGAGGAAAACCAAACACAAATTATACTCCTTCTTTTATTACAACACTTCATAAATAGTAGTGGTGTCGACAAGTCGTTAGTTCAAGTCCAATAGTTAAGAGTCAAATTTCCAAAGAATACGTCTCCAAATAGATCCTTGATACCCGTGTACCATATAAAACATATAAAGAAGTCCAGACGCCCCTGTCCCATACTGTTGGAGTCGTAATAAATTGTAAATGTAGCGTCCAAAGTCCAGTAATACGCGTCGAAACCGTTCATTGTAATTGCCCGTGAAATGTCAAAGAGAATCGAAAAACTCTACGGGTCCTCTGTGTAGAAAGCTGCCAATTGTTTACCCGGTATATTGCTTTCTTCTGTATTTACAACAAACGCAATAGGTCGATTCCTAATTGCGACTGGCAATTGATCAGCAGTTATTACTCAAAACGTCCCAAAAGGTATTCATGACTTTAATGTACGTTACGATTCGCGTCAGTCTTCATTTACGAAGACAGTCACTGTACACGTTCGTGAAGAGTGTCGGAAAACTTGATCTCTAATCTGGTATGAGCCCTCGGGAACATTTATTTTTTCCATCTGGGCAGACTGCTTCCGTTTTAGAAATGTTCTCTCATCAAAACGATAGCTCGATGAAAAGTATCCACATACAGTCCTTGATACAGTTCTCTGTGGTTGTTTCTTTTATAGTCCAGTTGTAGAGAACTCGAGGGAATGGGCTAGCCACGAAGAATACTACGTAGTTACAATCGAAATGTTGAAAGTTTAGTGGATTTTTGGTATATTTTCTGTGTATGGCAGCTGAAGACACGAGTCTGAGAATCAGTTGTCTAGGAACTTCGCCCTGAAATACATTGCAGATTGTCTGTAGTAGATGAGTACAGTCCGATGGGCACTGCGTAGGTTTTGACCACCGACCTTGTGTAGGAATACAAAGCCTGCAAATGCCTAAGCGTTCGAGCATGACAGGTCAACAGATCCGGTTCGATTTTTATACAACTATGATACATTACCAAAAGGGATCTTTATTGTGCCACAACTTAATGCTGATTGGTACTTCATTCAAAAGCAGGTGATCTTGTTGACTCAAATCGACTTGTAGTCGACCCATTACGTCAAAGGTTTTACTGATGGACGTCCATTCAATTCTCATCTACTGTCCTGTGTATTACGTTCCGAAGGATCCGTGTCATCTAGATGATTACTATAATCTGGATAAAACCCCATAGATTGTATATCATGAAATGTAGGAGTTCCCAACAGCGTATCCTGATACGGGTTTTAAGCATAACTATTATATCTTCCCTGGTGCGATGTTGTTGAACGTTCATATATGTAAAATATAAATCACGCCAACGACGACAGACTCTTCTAAATCGGGCCCATTATATTTGACTACGTTTAATGTAGCATGTAGTAAAGTTTTCACTAAATCGATATAAGCAGATGATGTTCCGGATACGTTTAATTCAAAAGCGGCGCCTTCTGTCAATTGGTTGATGGAAATAAAGGTTAACC
Organism: Sinonovacula constricta; assembly: GCA_007844125.1. NCBI lineage: Eukaryota > Metazoa > Mollusca > Bivalvia > Cardiida > Solecurtidae > Sinonovacula > Sinonovacula constricta. The sequence goes on along the minus strand of CM017564.1, from coordinate 54,316,638 downwards.
ATTCCTTTCGTAACCCCGAGTAATCTTTCTGTCGCAAGCCGCGTAAACAAGGCATCAGTGTTTTCTGTGTAGATCGCCTGACATATATCAGTACACACGTCTAGCGTATTTGCCTTAATATTCGTTTTTATTTCGGTTAAGGCACATTCCAACGTATCTTCTAACACCATTATGCAAGGTAATCCGATGGCAAAATCTGTAGAATTGTTTTCGAGGTATTTGTCTCTAAAATCGTTACATTACAGTAATGGGACTTCATCTTGATGACCTTACCTTCTACACGTTTCTATAGACTTCCGATTGGTACGGGCTTTGTAATGGCTCCGTTGATGAGTGGAGTCATTTGTTTCAAAGCAAACAATTGATTAATTCCGATGGGTGTCGCTTTACCGTTGATAAAACGTAAAATATCCAGTAAAAATAAACTATTCTGGTTAAGTTTCCGTACCCAATTAGCTACAACCCGACGAATTGACTCGGAGGTCAAACCAAACCTCAGTCACTCTGTCAAACAATTTTATCGTCGGGGTAATGTGCACGGAACCTTGTGTAACCAGAACGGTATAATTCTTCTGGATATATACCTCGAAAAAATCTTTTCTTTGGAAAAGAACATACAACGGCCTCCGATCCTTTTTAAGTTTCCATTGAGCTCCATGAAATGTCGTCGGTTGATATACGATATTCGTACACCATGATGATAGGTCTTCCAAGTCAAAGTCGCACCCGAGATCAGTGTACAGCACGACATAGTGATTATTTCCAAACTATTATTCTAACACGAGTCTCTTTGTCTTTGATTTCAATATAGAGCCGTCGTAGTGTTCACCACTAGCTCAGATCATCTATCAACGCACTCGCCGTAAACAACAGTCCGAACATACTGAACGTCGTGTAACTGAAGCAGTCCTTATATACTCTTCTAGGATTTAGTCTAATTACGTCTCTTTCTCTGTCTGTCCTGTCTGTTTCTCTCTCTCTCTCTCTCTCTCTCTCTCTCTCTCTCTCTCTCTCTCTGTCTCTCACTCTCTGTCTCTCTGTCTCTCTCTAAAGACTTGCCCACCATATTAACATATACCATTTTTCCTGCTCGTTCTTGTCGTTGTCATCTCTCTCTCAATCCTTTAGCGTAACGCCTCAACGAAAACAAATCACTTTATCAGCACATCCAGTGCAGTGTAGTATAATCCCATACGCGCCAACTCGTATTTTTGGACACATCTGTTTCGGGTAGGTTGTTAAAGTCTCTAGGCTTCTTTGATATAAGTCGATTTAATCGGGCGGAACACAGTCTGTACAGTTTATCATGTCAACATGGTAGGTTTAGGTCGCACCCTTGCAAAGATTTAATGTTGTTACCAGTTATGAAAATGTTCGGGCTACGCTCGACCCATTGTAACATCCGAGCTGATTACTATTGTCTTTCGGTAGGTAACAAACTACAACTCCATCTAATCCGACTAACGCTCTCCCAATTTCCGGTATAAGTTCTTTCAGGCGTTTGGTATCGTTTCGGTCTCAAAATGACATTTCCTGATAGGTACTCTACATCTTCTTCCCGTTTCCAAAACTAACGACGCACACGCTTCCCACTCCGATGAAAACTAAACATTTCCATCAGGTTATTTTATCTCGAAGCACTTCGTCAACATATTAACCCCGATGAGCCGACTAAATTTGTCTATCTCATCAAGATTTCTATCTATTTATACTGCTGTACGCCCCTTTCGGGTATTACTAGCAGGTGCGCGTCAGTGCAAGAATAAAAGTTTTTAAATAACAAGAAGACGTCAAAGAAAAACAGGGTTGAACTTGTCAAAAGAATTAAAATCAGGTTACAAACAGAGTTTTTGCTATCTAGGCAGTGTTTATGGTGTTTAAAGCCTGTCTGAAGTGATCAGGATCAGGCTGCAAAACGACGAAGGATGGTAGCTGGTTCCATAATACGACGGTCTGAGGAAAGAAAGAGTATTTAAAAATATCAATTTTAGTGTGAACCTGCCTGTAGGTTAATGGATGCATGTGCCTGGTTCTTCTCAATGGCTGAACTAGATATGGTGGGACTGAAATTGCCTCAAAACCATGGACTATTTTGAAAAACATACATAGTCTAGCAGAGGTTCTTCTGGATTTTAATGTCTCCCATTTTAGGTCATCGAGCATAGTCATCACACTGTCGTAAGGGGAATATTGACCTTTGACCCAACGGGCTGCTCTACGTTGGATCATTTCAATTTTGTTAATGTTACACTGTATGTGAGTGGGTGACCAAACAGTAGACGCATATTCCAGTTGCGGTCTAACTAGTGATTTATATGAAATTTGGCGAATTTTCTGGTTTTTTGAAGGTAGATTCTTTCGTAAGAATCCAAGAGTTTTATTTGCACTCAAAGTGATTCTGTCAATGTGCTGATTCCATGACAGGTCACATGAAATGTCAATGCCTAGATATTTTGCACTTGGTACTACCTCTAAAATTTGTCCATGTAACTTATAACCAAACTTGATTTTCTTTTTATTCCTAGTTATGTTTAAGACTTGACATTTGCCAGCGTTAAACTTTATTTTCCATAACTTTTCCCAAGCTTCTAATGTCTGTAAATCCTTCTGTAACCTAAGGCAGTCTTGATTATCTGTGATGACCAGGTAAACTGCAGTGTCGTCAGCGAAAAGGCGAATTTGGGATTTAATATGATTCGTTTATATAAAGTAGAAAAAGTAGGGGGCCGAGAACTGAGCCCTGGGGCACCCCTGATGTTACTGGTACTTCCTTGGAATTTACGCCATCAAGGACTACTGTTTGTGATCTACCTATAGGAAAGGCTTTGATCCACTGTACTGTACGTTGGTCTATTCCATGTTCCTGCAGTTTATATAATAATTTCAGGTGATTTACTTTATCAAAAGCTTTGCTAAAATCCAGCAATATTAAGGCAGTTTGTTGTCCCGTGCTGAGGTTACGTGCTAGGTCGTCAACAAGTTGTATAAGTTGTGTTTCACAAGATCTGTGTTCACAAAAGCCATGTTGTAAATCATAAAGAATGTTGTGTTTTTAAAATGATCAGTAAGATTGGATGCTATAATGTGTTCTAATGTTTTACAAAGAATGCAAGTCAAAGAAATTGGTCTGTAGTTTGCAGGGTCATTTTAGCTCCTTTCTTGAAAAGAAAGTGGCATTTGCAGAAATCCATTCCATTGGTAGTTTGCCAGAGTCAAGTGATTTTTGAAACAGAATTTGTATTATTGGAGCAATTTGCAATCTTAATTCCTTCAATACAATGGGTTTAATACTGTCTGGACCAGCAGCTTTGTCAGGTTTTAAATTACCAAGGAGTTTTATAATCCCTTTTAGGTCAATAACAATTTCTGTCATTATTGGGTACTTACAATTTATATTCATGTTTATAAGGGTTGAGTTACATAGTTGTGATAACGAAAGTGGTGACATAGGAGTGAAAATAGACTGAAACTGCTTATTTAGGAGGTCTGCTTTACTTAAAGTTGTCGCTAACAGTGGTACCGGTGGACTGATCGCGAATAAAGGTGGAATACCATGTATATCTTCATATATGGTAGGATTGCCACAACCTTGATTGATATGTCCATTAAAATCAGTACCCCAGGATAGTTTTGGATTGAAATCCCCTAAAATCCACATATTCCCTTTCAATTTGTGAGCCAGTTCGGCCGATTTTCTAAATTCCTCAGCACTAAGCTGGTCAGTTTCTTTAGGTTTGTAATAGGCTGCTATGTAAAGAGATTTACATCCTTTGAATTCCAGTTTAACCGATAAAATTTTGCAATTTGTTTTCAATTTGGTTTCCTCTGTTGCCAAAATATTATCTTTAACTAAAATGAAGACCCCTACCCCTTTACCATTTCTGTCTGCTCTAAATGGCGTGTAGCCCAGAGACCTTAGAAATATCTCACTATCCTTATGTTCATTAGACAACCATGACTCAGTACCAATGACAAGATCAGGTTTGTCCTGTTTAAGTAAGGTGTAAAATTCAACTTTCTTATTTACAATTGATTGACAGTTTAAATATAAGACTTTAAGTTTTGGTTTCCAATTTTTAGGTTTATGTGTTTTCAATATAGGTATATGTGTGTTCTGTCCATCGTCACTGTCAGTTGTCAATTTTTCAAGGACTTTGAAACTGTTTTCAGAGGACATATTTGATAAGTATTTGAAAAATTGAGGGAATCACAGCCAGAGCACAGCCATTAGAAGGAGTAACGAGCAACAAGTTCATTATAAGTGTCCTTTGACATATTTTCACATTCTATGTGAAACTATTGCATGCATGTATCACACTCCACTGCTTGGTGATTATCTAGAACTTCCAAGCCACATAGCCAGGGTTTTTCTCAATATCATTTGAGGTTGCCATAAGCAAAGTGCATAAGTAAGCCAGGGATGCATTTCTTTTAGTTTTACAAAGTATATGCCACCTAGGCTTACTAACAAGACATACAACTGATATTATTTTGCTGGGCTGGAAACAATTTGGTTTGGTAATCAACACATGTCCATGCACAGTGTGATCTACTGCAGGAACTGTGAAATTCGCCAGTAGAAAGTACAAAAATGACATAGTAAATATACCTGAAATCATTTTTCACATGTATCTGTTCACTGTGTTTACAAGATGCCGCTTAGAACAAAGAAAATAAATTTCGAAGGTCAAGGTCAATATGTTGACAAAGGGAAAATACAAATTTTGACGAGGTTACGCAAAATTTAGGCAATTGGTGAATAGGGAACCTTTCCAAAGTGGTTTTCTAACAAAATAACCACAAAACAAATATTCCTAGATAGCTTTATCCACTGATTTTGGAAGAAAAGTAGCAGATGGAAAAATCAGCTGTTAGTTGCACGACGCAAGCGCATCCTGTTTCGAATTCCTTTTTTTCTTGGGGGCGTGGGGTGGTATATCATCAGTCCACTCTCGCAGATCGACTTTCAAGCCCTCATTTCCACCCCTTTAAATCGGCTATTTCCCAGATTAAGCAAAACTTTTTGTCAGTGTCAATTCTAATTTTAGAATACCTGGTAGTCTGACTTCTACGTCTTTTTTATACAAAACGACCGATTCTGATTGGTCAAACATGTTGACATCTGATTGGTAGACACTGCAGACGTCTAATTGGTTATTCATTGTAAGAATAATGCCACATGATAACCCCGTCACTTAACGAGTCACGAACTTCTTGTAGCCGAAAACGCCGCTGTTCGCGTCCATCCATTTTTAAAATACGTGTTTATCGGAAACGAGCATCAACATATCCTTGACGAGTGCATTCCATCATCATTGTTTTATCAAAGAACACAGTGGGGTCGGTGTGACCTTAGGGTATTTTCCCCGTCTGAACAGACAGTCAAGAAAGGTCCAATTTTCGAAATGACCCAAACACATGCGCTTGCGAAGTACATAGTATATAAGTCAACAAATCATTGTACATTATCATTCTCGAATGGTCACTCGACTGCAAGCTACGCATCGTCGAGTTATTCTGTTAAAGGAGGTATCCGACGGTTTGCCTATATCAATTTCATGTAATAATTCCTTATTACTGATTTGGAGAATTAGGTCTTGATTTCTGCGTTAACTCATACTTTAGTAAAGATAAAGAAGGTTTTGTTTGTTTGTTTGTTTTTGAAACACATTGCAGCGAACTTTTATGATCATTGTAGCAACGTCCAGCTTTTGGGGGGTGGAATCACATGCCTGGGTAGAACCACATCGGTGACAGGCTAAGGAGACCAAAGAGTTACAAATTGGCAGCACTACCACTACGCCACGGACGCCCCAGACGGTTTTGAACACTGCCTACATTGTTAGACAGTACATATCGCGATAAAAATACAATAAAACCTCTTCACAGCTACATCTGGCGGAGGCACGAAAAAGTGTGGCTGCTGAGAGGTGTTGTTACTCAGAGATTTCAATGTGACGAGAAAAAATGTGTGTTTTTAATAGTTTTGTACTGATTTATGATTTTCCTCAGTATACGTTTAAGTTAATTTTGCTTTGGTAATGAAAATGCAATATTTTGTTATAAGAGAAAACAGAAGATGATTTTTTAAAGAAGATGATTTTTATTTTTTTTATTGATGATGAAAAAACAAGTTGCATATCACAAAAAACTTAAAACTATATGTACATGATGAAAAGGCAAGCTGTTGAAAATAGAAACAACTTGTAAACGTATGTACATGTGCACTCATACTGTATATGTTAGTCCAGCATTATTTAGTTGTTTTGCACCATTTAGTTGTCCGCTCAGCAGTTACTTCTGAAAAAAAGTCACTGATCTTTGTTATTTTTTTCTGAAAGTCCATTTTGTTAAAGGCTGATGTGATGTTCATGACATTATTCAAAATGACTGTATCCCCCCTAGCGCATGCAAAGTCCCTCAGCTTTTTGGCAAAGTCCTTAGCTTCACTTAATGTACATGCTGGCTTAGAAGTTTCTTCATGCTCGTGCTCATCTGGTTCAGAGACACTTTCACTGTCACTGTGAAGCAATTCCTTCGCAGGTCTCTCCCAATCAGTTTCTGCCATGCTGCATGTGGGAATGTCTTCCCCAGCCATTTCACTCAGGTTTCGGCCAAACACTGAAGATCCCTTGACAAGTTCACTTAATGGGATGTCATCTTCAGAGTCAAAGTTGTCTCCTTCTGGTTCAATCTGACCTTTGCTAACATTAAATCCACATCTGCGGAAGCACTTCACTATTGTTGATGGCTGCACGGACAACATTCGCTAACAATATCCTCATTCACATCCCCTCTTTCACCACTCACAGTTTTCAACACTATGTTCGTTCTATTCCTGATCTTCTGAAGCCAACCATTTAATGCCTTGAAGTCCGTCATGTCAAGTTCAGATGCTTATTTTCTTGCCTTTTTCCTGAACAAGAGTTCTTGAAATTCCGATACAACGTTGATTGCAGTCTGTTATCCATCTCAGTAATATGGTGTCTAGATCGTGGTTGACGCTAAGTGAAGTGAGCTGTCGTTTGGCATTGATGTTTGCATCCCCTTCATACTCTGCCAAGACTTCTGCCTTCCGCTTCCCACACAACTATGACATTGACAATAAAAAGAACCACATTAGACAACAAGTAAGATAGCACACAACTTAAATCTACTGATGATAGCTTAATCTTCAGTATTTAACAAGAACAGTTTTTAAAATTATAAAATATAAACAGGTTACATTTAAATTTATTTTAATATAAATCATATCTACAATTTAATGTAGGCAATCAGCATTTGTCTAGTACAAAAACAATATCGTCAGTAACGGAACTGTATCTGAGTTCTGCCGCAGCCCAACTCGGTATCAATAGTCTGTGCTGACCTTCCTTGTTCTAACAACTTAATTGAAGTAACCCTCTGCTCTAACGTAAGGTAGACCTTTTTATAAGACATTTCAAGACAAAATGACCAGTATTCCAGTATTGAGTCATGCAAGACTGATTTACCATTAAAAATCGAATTTATAGTCAGACATCCTGAAACAATGACAATTTGCATTTAGCACGTAAACATCTATTTAAGTAAGCAATCAATACAGCGATATCTATTAATCTTCTGATCAATTAAAGAAAACAAACCTACCGTTAACATCATCAATAGTTGACACTTCTTTCACGCGTTCTCGCAATACCCTAGATCTACAACGGCATGTTTGTAGCATGCAGCTGGTTTCCCGTCCAACTGTAACTTGATTCCAATTAACACCTTCTGAACAGGGTGCAAGCAGATTTCAGCCGACCGCGTGACAATTTTGGTGTACGCGACAGACTTTTCTAAAATAGCTGCACTGGTGTTGCTACGCAGATAGCAGGTTAAACTAGCCTCAGGGAAGAGATTTACACGGCCGCTTACCGCTTCACGGAGGATTTGCTGTTTAGATGTTAAAATGCGCTGAAAACAACTGGGTGAAAATTAAACTGCCGCTGCTTAGAAGTAGCCGCTGCTTAGAAGTAGCCGCTGCTTAGAGGTGCCGCTTCGAGAGGTTTTACTGTACTCTAAAAGCTCACACATTCCAAATCTGTAAATATGCACAATAGTGATCTCTGCTAAAATAGATACAGAGGTCAGCGCGGATTACCCTGATGACGATATAACGTAATCCCAAAAGTAAGTTGTCGCGTGGTTTTCCTAGTTAGAATAGCTATCTCTGCAGCGTAACTCAAATAGGTAATACCAGTTTGCAGTGAGAAATGGGGATTTATGTTCAGTTCACACTGATCTGAGACACTAATAAGCGGCATTTTGCAAAATCTTCACAGTTAACAATGACTTATTTGGTTATCTAACAAAAATATTTTGGTCCAAACTGTCGGATACCACCATTAAACATACTTTATGAAGACCTCGTCTGCGCGCGTGCGCAGCCCCACAGTCCTTCGATACAAATTAGGTCGCGATAAAATGGTCGCCCGTTACTCAAAATAGTAACTGGGTCAATCGACCGATCGCCAATTTCTTCACATTTTAAGAGGCCCATATACTACTTAAGTGTCTTAGTATAGATGTGACTTAAATTGAGTGACGTCACCGTCTATGTAAAGAATGATATTAAAGTCGGCGTGACTTACTTCAGAATTAATAAGAGCAGTTTACAATGTGGGTTCAATATCCAGTTTTTTATGTTTTATTTTACATTGCAGCTTGTTGAGAAGACAATAATGTGAAGTGGTTATAAGTGGCTGATGTGCCTTTTAGCGGTTTAAACAAATACCATAAAGATTTGGCTTTCCTAAGTTTTAGAAAGATCAAAAGCGTAATGAAGGGTTTCAAGCTGAGTGTGTCACAGGAATTAGTAGACCCATCCCAATCCCACTAACTTCCTCTTTAGTTTTAAAGGTGGTGTCCGACAGTTTGTTTATATCAATATTGTGACAATATTTCTTTGCACTGTTTGGTGGAAGTTAAGCATAATTACTGCATAGACGAATACTTTAGTCTAAGTTAAGACGATTTTAACACTACCTGTATTGTTAGACAGTATAAATTGCGAAAAACACTCTAAATGTCCATTCTTTTAAATTTATAAATAAGCACGATAGTGATCTTGGCTAAAAATAGACATCGACGTCACAGCGGAATATCTGGATGACGATATAACGTGATCTCAGAAGTAAGCTGTCACGTGGTTTCTTAGTTAATTAATAACTATCTCTGCAGCGCGGTTTAGATAGGAAATACCTGTTTGTAATGTCGAATGCGGATTTATGCTTCACTGTTCACTCAGATGTATGGCATCAATGAACAGCATTTTGCATGACTTTTTTCAGCTAACAGTGGCCTATTTGATTATTTCAATGCCTTTATACTTATTGAAGCGCACTTTGTTTTTTTTATTTCTTTGTTATTGTTGGGCTAATCACTTTATTGTTCTTAACTGACGTGTACTGGTACACATGGCGTATATTACGGCAGATCGGAGATATATAATAGATTATTGAGTTAAAACGGCTAAAATTAAATGAAAAGCGGCACGACACTTCTGCTTTCCACCACCTACAGACCAGACACTTTGGGTCTCATCATTTTCACATAAATAACTAAAAATCAAAAAGTTATGTTAAATTCCATCACGTATTATAATTCAACAAAATTTTGCCATATTTAGCCAGAAATCGAAATCGTGCTTATTCATAGATTTGGAAAGAATGAAATTTTAAAGTACTTTTTTTACACATTACAATTGAGATAATGTTTAGAACCGTTTTTGCGGACAAAAACATTAATACCCTAAACAGGGATAAAATAAAATAAAAATGTTACATATATTTGAAATTGTCGGATACTATCCGGTACGCCTACAATCGCTAAATCTCGAACCGAAGAGATCCGTTGTTCGATATTATAACTATTAGGCGACGCTGCCTAATCGTCCTTACAATAACGAGCAGGCTAACGATTAGTCGTCGTGATAGCTATATTGATTAAACAAATCAATCACTGAATGTCTTAGAAGATAAAATGCCGATGTGTGTCGTTGATTTAAATTCCCTTTGATATCTTACCGACCGCTTCCTTGAATGCTAATTGCTTAATTTAAGTGAGATATATATCTTATACTGTAAATGATTAACCGCCGAACCAAGGACAATTTTTTTCTGCGCAAGTTTAGTTCTAGGTTTAGGTTAGCTCTTATGTCAGTTGTGTTAGGCATGCAAAGTGAACACGGTGAAAGTAAAACGGATTATTTCTGTAACATTTGTTGATTAGCCTTAAATGAAATAAAATACTTTAGAAAAACAGCCTTGAAGATCGAGCTACACTTTTTTAGATCTACAACAAATGAATGCAATATCCCTAGGATTACATGTTCCCGCGCATGTTTATATCTAGCTTTAGTTGGTAAGTAAGAATAATTGTATTATGTTATATATTGCATGTATTGTGAAATTGATATTTTCTTCAAGGTTTATTGATTTGCTTTAAATTAAAGGTTTATGTAAATAAATCAAAGTTTGCTTTTTTGTTTTTATGTTAGTTATACACCGCAGCGACAAAATGGTGGTCAGTCAAGCGACGTCTATATATTTTGGTGGAGAAACACAAAGGGTGTATATGTCTGGGTAGAACCACCGGCGCCCTGCAGGCCAGCTGGAAGGCTCACAGTCCTTTGCTCGACCGGGACTCGAACCCACACTGTTAGAGGCCAAGAAGTAAAGGAATAACAAGACCTCGACCATATGCGCCCTGTTTACAACAATTTAGAAGGAACAATCTTAAAAAATACAGTAAGGAGGAATACATTTTTTCGTTTCGTAAAGTAAAACGTTTAGTGTATGCATGTGTGCCCTCATGAATGTTTAACTTTTTTTGATACAGTGTCGTCTCTGCATCAAAACTGCGAACATCCTCAGCTATGGATGTTGATAGTTTTGAGGAAATTAATGCACTGTATTGAACACACAATTTTATTGAACTATAAGCAACCTTCGTGATGAAATAATTTACCGTCGATTTTTTTTAATCTTAAAGGTGGTATCCGACAGTGTGCTTTTATCAAATGCATGTTAGAATATTTCTCCACTGTTTAGAGGAAATTAGACATAATTTTTTAATATTAAACGTATACTAAAGTCAAAGACGATTCTGACACTACCCCAGTTGTTAGACAGTACAAATGTCATTCTTATCAAATCTATGAATATGCACGATAGTGAGTTCAGCTAAAAATAGATATTGACCTCAGAGCGGATTTCCTGGATAGGGCTATAACATTAATTCGAAAGTAAGTGGTCACGTGGTTTAAAATTGCTAACTGTACATGGTGATTGGAGTGTTATGCTGCACTTTGCACACAGATGAAGGACATCAATAAACAACATTTTGTTGGATCTTTTCAGGTAATAAATATTGATATTAAAGTTATATGATTGTTTCCGAAAAATCTTGTTTAAACTGTCGGATACCACCTTTTAGAAAGACCATATTGGATCTTACTGTAAATTTGCATTACAGTCTTATTCTCAATCATAACTAGTAGAAATTGATTGAACATCTTAAGGATAAACTTTATTTGAAATCAACGCTCGTTTACAATTACTTTTGCCTCTATGTAAAGAAATATAGAAGCTTGTTAAGAAAATAACGGTACTGATCTAGTGAGTTAAGACCAGGATATTTTCTCGTCCTTTTTTTAAGTCTAGAATACGTCATTTTATATATATTTGGTACAATACAAAGAAATAAACCCAGCAACTTGAAAAAACGAAAACGTTCGAGGTCGAATCTAATAGAGTCGCTTAAAATCGTAACGATATTAGTTTAAAGGTCAGGTAGTTTAGACCATTTCTTTTATCTCTCAAACAAATAAAATATAGTTACTGAAAAGATTACGCGAAATGTCGTTTATTGATGTCTGACATCTATGTGAAAAGTGAAACATAACATCCCATTCGTCATTAAAACAATATTTCCTGTCTAAGCCATGATGTACAGTAAGCCATTTTTAAACTTAGAAAACCACGTGACCACGTGACCACGTGGCCACATACCTTTGTGATCACTTTTACGTCGTTATCCGTCGTTATGACGTCGAAATCCTTTTTCGCCTAGATCCCCTCGTGTGTATTTATCGAATTGGAAAAACATGAACATTAAGATCGATTAACTTCACGATTTGTACTGTCGAACAATTGAGCTAGTATTCAAAATCATTTTACCTAGACTAACGTATGAGTTTTTAAGAAATTATATATTATACTTACCCAGAACTGCGTAAAGATATTGTTAACAGTTTTTGATATAGTCAAACTGTCGGATATCAGTCTTCGACAAAACCCGGTGGACCGTTTACCGAGTCCAGAGTCCACCAAAATCTCTGTCGGTCCATTAAATTTTACCAGTTAAATGGACCGACGGTCCACAAGAATTTTCAGCCACATCATTTTCAAAATTCTGAATTATTATGAAATCACATATAAAACTAAACACCGCTCAACAACCTTTTACTGAACCCAACCACTCTTAACACCTCGGTTAGCTTTTCAACCTTTTGAGCCAAAATGCCATAAAATTATACTGGTCCGGTAAAATTTGGTCCGGTCCAGTAGATATTGCCAGCTTAATGGACCGAATGTCCAGTGCTTTTTAAATTTCTTTCGTGTAGACTGATAACCATACTTAGAAAGGTCTCAGTTTTAACAAAAAATATACTTTCAATTGTGACTAATCATATCCTTGAAACCTCAAGGGTACATGGTGTGAAACTTTGGGCATCATCAGCTAAATTTAGATTTGATTGATAAAGCTATTCTAAATCTTAATAAATCTATAGTTTATTCTTTTTCTAAACACACACAACACCTGTTAATTCTTACACAATATAATTCTCAGGTGACGATATGAAGTCCCCTGTATGAAGAGAGAATCATGCTAAAAACAAAATGACAAAACTGGTGCACGTGTTCCTGCTCACCACAACGTTGGCCACTGTTCTATCTGGTTTGTATATTTTTTAAATGACACTGTCTAACGTTTCTTCTCTCTCCTGCTTTTCCATACTCTCCTCTTTTGATCATTTCTCATTTTCTTCTCCTTTTACTCTCGTCTTCCGTCATCGTTACTATTGGCTAAATCAAAGCGCTGAAAAGTCTTTGTTATTTTTTTGTATAATTTTAAACATGAAAGCAATAAAATGTATTAAGTTTTACATGAAAGTCCAGTTATTTATTTCGTCAACACTACTACCCTGTGATCTGAATTTAAATCCCGAGTGTACTTTTTTCCCCGAACGGGCGCGGCTCCACGCAGAATATCGCAAATGTCTCGGCCTAGTGTGTAATGCATATAGTCTGTTGAACAATCCTTCCAATAACATATTGCAGCGTTTTTCATTTATAAGTGTGCATTTTATGTATATCTGCATTAGAGAATACAATATATTTAACATCAAGTGTAAACAGATAACAAAATCTTATATTCGACATCTTTCTTTCTGTGCTTCTGTGTGTCACTACTTATTCCAAGGCATGAAGACTGGCCGCGAGTAGTAAGGGCCATAACTCTAGACGCTGTCGCAAGCGACACGAAATTAAACTAATGTATTTCTTTCTACAGACTGCGATCCATCCCAAGTCGATCTGATTGCAGAGGAAAAGCCAAAGTTCTTCCAAAGTCCCAACTATCCGCAGTCCTATGGGACTTTTGGCCAGTGAGTATAACTTTTTTGTACTTACTACGTTAGTAGTGGATGAAGTGCTCACGCAGCCGACCTAACAAAGTTCAACTATTCCTAGCAGCCAATAAGTAGTTCATCGTAATTCCGTTATAGAATGTGAAACAAAAGGCAGAGCCACATAGTTTTACTCTCGTTGCAAAACAACAAATGATTTAATCAGTATACTCAGCCTATTTAACTAGACGTAATGTGATTAAAATCCATTGCATTAATCAATAACTATCTAGAGCGAATAGAAATACAACATCCAGTGAAATGTGGTTCATGTGACCAGTGACCAGTTCTCTCGCCACAAAACCTCACACCGGTTACGTTTCACTTTGCTACGATAATCTGACCTTTAACCTTCTGTATTTATCAATAAAGGTGAAGATGTGTATTTAAAAAAATAACCCTGCTAAGCGCGGGTTAATCGATATAAAGCAAATACTGTTAATTTAGATTGGAGATGTCTGATCATGAACTTCACTAATTGCTGTGTAATTTTAATTAACAATTAGTGTTACCTTGGCCAGAATTTGAGAACCTAATACTTACAGTGTAAGAATAGTATTAAAACAAAGGTTACACATTAATGACTATTTTGGCCACGTTAGTTGCCCGGCGCTAAAGTGAATGTTCATGAAATAATTCTAAGTAAAATCACATCAATCAATAAGCATTAAATTTAAATTAAACAAATTACAATGAGGGGTTTCCTGGTTAAATCTAGAAAACGGTGTTTAAACAACATTTTGTCATAAGCTTACACATCATCTCCGTATATTTGTAGCTAGAACTGTCAAATAAAATGAACAACAAAAACAAAACAAAAACAAAACAACTACATGTACACAAAACAGCAACAAATAACAACAACAAGAAAACACAACAAAAAATATTGCCAATATTTTTCTATCATAACCTTTAATTACCGATATTAATTTTATATTAATTTGTTTACATTGTTTTTGTATTTATGTTCTGTTTAGACGACTTTCATGTTCTTGGTTGATTGAGGCCAATAGCACGTATGATGACGTCATCATTGTACTTCTCGTGCAGGACTCTTCTCTGGAATCTGCGACTGGCTGTTGGCGTGACATTATAGAAGTGGTAGACGGTAAACTTATGAATGGAAGACTTCAGGGGCGGATCCAGAAAATTTTGGTTGGGGTGAGGGGTATTGATCAAGCTGGATATACATACATACGCAGTTAGGGACCTTTAATTCGACATAAACAGCAGACAAAATTTATTTTAAAAGCTTAGTATTTTTAACTTAACATATATGTGTGTTCACAGCTCTTTTACCTGGTTGGTGGGTGGATGCATACCCCGCCCCCGCCCTGGATCCATCTCTGGAAGACTTTAACCCTAACCGTGTTAATTTTTGATAACAAAAACTATTTTGTTATCTTTTCACAACATCTTTTGCAGCCATAGGATTCACAATGCACCGGTTTTCCATCTAACCTGCGGTGCGCCGGTGGTTCTACGTCTGGGGTCTGGGGTATTTCGCCACCTATAATTTGCTGGACGTCGTCAATCTGACCATAATTGTGTTGGTGCGATGTAAACAAAAACAAACAAAAAAAAACAGCATTCACATAAATGCTTAGGAGCAACAAGAGTAGAATCTAAAGTTGCCAACTCCGAGACAATTTTTATTTTCAGAAATGGATTCTACTACCATTTTGTCCCATTGATGATATCAGTTACCTTTTACGTAAGCATAAAACACCCAGCAAACCAGACATCAATATATACATAGGAAACCAATTGATGTAAATAATAAACACATTTTATAAAAAGTTTCTGTAATTGAATTTATGCACTTAAAAAGTAAAAAATATGCTTTTTTTAGGATCTAGGTCTTACCACCCACCTCTGATATCGTGGTGCGGTTCAGCATGGCCGACAGAACCGATCGTGAGCTCCGGTCCCAGCGTTCTTGTTAGTTTCTCCACTGACTTCAAAAATAACAACTTCTATGGATTTAAAATCGCCTATTTCATTGAAAAGAAGCGTAAGTTGTTGATATGTTTCAATGATTTAATGTAGTTGAAAATGAAAGTAGAAATCGCTTTAGAGAATAACATTCAATAAAAGTCGATGGTTTCTTTGTTTTTGTTTTTCTTTATTTTAAGCGTGGACAAACTGTTCACTTTTCTTAAATATTTTGTGATATTTATTTTAGCTTTTATTTAAATAAGGCAATCCCATTTCACGGACATGGTATTTTATTTACTATACATCTTTGCCTGCTAAGCCCGTCACAGCTGTGGTTTGCGTTCCGTTCTGGGCGAAGGACTTCCAACTGACCTGCGGTTGCGGGGCGTCGGTGGTTCTATCAAGACTTGTGTTTGTTGTCTTTCTCCACCGAAGTAGTTGGTTGATTTGATTTTTTTTATTTTTGACCTTCATTGCAGCGACCATTTATGATCATTATAGCAACGTCTAGCTTTTTGGTGGAGGAAGACCCCAAACACATATCTGGTTAAAACCACCGGCGCACCGCAAGTCAGCTGGAAGACAATGAGTCCTTCGCCCCGAACGGGACTTGAACCCACGCGGTGAGAGGATAAGCAGAAAGATGAGAGACAAATCGGCGACTCTATCACTACGCCACGGGCGCCCCCTCCGAAGCTGCTGGGCGTCGCTATAATGTTCATGAATGGTCGCTGCGTTGTATTTCAAAAACAATACAAAACAATATTTCTTGCCAAGTGCACCCGCTACAAGACAGTAAAATGGATCGTAAATAAACTGCGAATAAACAAATATTTCGCCCCTAATCTACAAACGAATTCCACACTGTCAACAAATAAACGTGCTTTTATCACGGCAATACGGCTGCCGATGTCATCAGACAGGCGCGTAGCTGCCTGTACGCATACTACTCAGATGCGTACACATTGTCCCTATACAATAAAAACATTAAAAGATTAAGTCTGCTATAAAAATCCAATCCTAGTAGGGGTAGGATATATATTTATTGTAATCTGCAATTACACCTTTTTACAACGTGAAAAATAAGTAAAATTGTAAATTGGATTTAGTAACTTTTCTGTAGCTCTGATTATTTTGTATTGGACTTGTTTTAGACTCTTATATTTCAAATCAGAACTTCTAAGAGAAGTCTATCTTTGGGACGATCACTACAAGGCGCTTGAATTTGAATAGATTCTCTGTTGAAAATACAACTGTTTCTCATTAATAATTATGATTCCTGTTATAATATTTAAATGTCTGCAACATGACATTTTATATAAAAACTACATGTATTGATACCGAAACTTCCCAAAAGTCCCCACTTACGATTTAGAAACACATTATTTTCCGGGCGAACCCTCTCCGCAGCCCCCACTCCCTCAATACCCCCCCCCCATCCAACTCCCCCGCCCCCCCCCCCCCCCGACTCCCCCCTCTGCCAGCCGCCTAGCGGCCATGCGTACACATCGAACAATGACCAAGTAATGACATATGTTATAAATAAACTTTGCTAAATCAATGTATATGTGAGCTTTTAGATAGTGTTATTATTTGACCACGTAGAAAAAAATCGACATATCTAAGACGTTTTTCGTCTTTTTGTACAAAGTGCTATACGTAATATCAGACGTTTACTTGCAGCCCAGTTCATAGTCAAGTACCACCCTTGGACACAGACAAACTACGTATTGTTATGGGTTAGTATTACGCTGTTTATCCTTCTTCTTGGAACATTCTCTCTGCTCATGTTGGTGCTCGAGGGAATACCAAGGCTTCGGATTGTGTTGCAACATTACATGCCAGTAGACAGGGTGCAGTAGCATCACGGTGTTTAACTTACTTGTCAGAACATTCTCCGTGCTCATGTTGGTGCTCGAGGGAATACCAAGGCTTCGGATTGTGTTGCAACATTACATGCCAGTAGACAGGGTGCAGTAGCATCACGGTGCTTATCTTACTTCTGGGAGCTTTCACCATGTTTATGTTTGTGCTGGAGGGATATACTGAAACTTCGGATTGTGCTACAACATGACCTGTCAGTAGACTGCGTGCTTTAGCGTCACACCAATCTTCTAACATTTAAACAATATAAGTTTTTAAACGTATACGCCAAGTGTTAAACTCATCTTACTTACTGGCTCTCAAATTTATGCAAAGGTGACCTTCTTTATTGATTAACGAGGAAAGAAAATAGTGCAGATCCCAATTAAACATTTTGCAACGGCTCGCTGATCTGGGTCAGTACATATTGCCCAAGCTTGATAAATTCCTGCTGATCTGGGTCAGTACATATTGCCCAAGCTTGATAAATTCCTGCTGATCTGGGTCAGTACATATTGCCCAAGCCTGATCAATTCGTGCTGATCTTGGTCAGTACACATTGCCCAAGCCTGATAAATTCCTGCTGATCTGGGTCAGTACATATTGCCCAAGCTTGATCAATTCCTGCTGATCTGGGTCAGGACATATTGCCCAAGCCTGATCAATTCGTGCTGATCTTGGTCAGTACATATTGCCCAAGCTTGATAAATCCCTGCTGATCTGGGTCAGTACATATTGCCCAAGCCTGATCAATTCGTGCAGATCTTGGTCAGTACACATTGCCCAAGCCTGATAAATTCCTGCTGATCTGGGTCAGTACACATTGCCCAAGCCTGATAAATTCCTGCTGATCTGGGTCAGCACATATTGCCCAAGCTTGATCAATTCGTGTTGATCTGTGTCAGTACACATTGCCCAAGCCTGATCAATTTGTGCTGATCTTTGTCAGTACACATTGCCCAAGCCTGATCAATTCGTGCTGATCTGGGTCAGTACACATTGCCCAAGCCTGATCAATTCGTGCTGATCTGGGTCAGTACACATTGCCCAAGCCTGATCAATTCGTGCTGATCTGGGTCAGTACATATTGCCCAAGCCTGATCAATTCGTGCTGATCTGGGTCAGTACATACTGCCCAAGCCTGATCAATTCGTGCTGATCTGCGTCAGTACATATTGCCCAAGCCTGATCAATTCGTGCTGATCTGGGTCAGTACATATTGCCCAAGCCTGATCAATTCGTGCTGATCTGGGTCAGTACACATTGTCCAAGCCTGATCAATTCGTGCTGATCTGGGTCAGTACATACTGCCCAAGCCTGATCAATTCGTGCTGATCTGGGTCAGTACACATTGCCCAAGCCTGATCAATTCGTGCTGATCTGTGTCAGTACATACTGCCCAAGCCTGATCAATTCGTGCTGATCTGGGTCAGTACACATTGCCCAAGCCTGATCAATTCGTGCTGATCTGGGTCAGTACATACTGCCCAAGCCTGATCAATTCGTGCTGATCTGGGTCAGTACATATTGCCCAAGCCTGATCAATTCGTGCTGATCTGGGTCAGTACACATTGCCCAAGCCTGATCAATTCGTGCTGATCTGTGTCAGTACATATTGCCCAAGCCTGATCAATTCGTGCTGATCTTGGTCAGTACATATTGCCCAAGCCTGATCAATTCGTGCTGATCTTGGTCAGTACATATTGCCCAAGCCTGATCAATTTGTGCTGATCTGGGTCAGTACATATTGCCCAAGCCTGATCAATTCCTGCTGATCTGGGTCAGTACACATTGCCCAAGCTTGATCAAATCGTGCTGATCTGTGTCAGTACATATTACCCAAGCCTGATCAATTCGTGCTGATCTTGGTCAGTACATATTGCCCAAGCCTGATCAATTTGTGCTGATCTTGGTCAGTACATATTGCCCAAGCCTGATCAATTTGTGCTGATCTGTGTCAGTACATATTGCCCAAGCCTGATCAATTCGTGCTGATCTGGGTCAGTACACATTGCCCAAGCTAGATCAAATCGTGCTGATCTGTGTCAGTACATATTGCCCAAGCCTGATCAATTCGTGCTGATCTGTGTCAGTACATATTGCCCAAGCCTGATCAATTCGTGTTGATCTGTGTCAGTACACATTGCCCAAGCTTGATCAATTCGTGCTGATCTGAATCAGTACATATTGCCCAAGCTTGATCAATTCGTGCTGATCTGTGTCAGTACACATTGCCCAAGCTTGATCAATTCGTGCTGATCTGGGTCAGTACATATTGCCCAAGCCTGATCAATTCGTGTTGATCTGTGTCAGTACACATTGCCCAAGCCTGATCAATTCGTGCTGATCTGGGTCAGTACATACTGCCCAAGCCTGATAAATTCGTGCTGATCTGTGTCAGTACACATTGCCCAAGCCTGATAAATTCCTGCTGATCTGGGTCAATACATATTGCCCAAGCCTGATCAATTTGTGCTGATCTTGGTCAGTACACATTGCCAAAGCCTGATCAATTTGTGCTGATCTGTGTCAGTACACATTGCCCAAGCCTGATCAACATTCCTGCTGATCTGGGTCAGTAAATATTGCCCAAGCCTGATAAATGCGTGCTGATCTTGGTCAGTACACATTGCCCAAGCCTGATCAATTCCTGCTGATCTGGGTCAGTACACATTGCCCAAGCCTGATAAATTCCTGCTGATCTGGGTCAGTACACATTGCCCAAGCCTGATCAATTTGTGCTGAACTGGGTCAGTACATATTGCCCAAGCCTGATCAATTTGTGCTGATCTGGGTCAGTACACATTGCCCAAGCCTGATCAATTCGTGCTGATCTTGGTCAGTACATATTGGCCAAGCCTGATCAATTCGTGCTGATCTGGGTCAGTACATATTGCCCAAGCCTGATCAATTCGTGCTGATCTTGGTCAGTACACATTGCCCAAGCCTGATCAATTCGTGCTGATCTGGGTCAGTACATATTGCCCAAGCCTGGTCAATTTGTGCTGACCTGGGTCAGTACATATTGCCCAAGCCGGATCAATTCGTGCTGATCTGGGTCAGTACATATTGCCCAAGCCTGATCAATTCGTGCTGATCTGTGTCAGTACATATTGCCCAAGCCGGATCAATTCGTGCTGATCTGGGTCAGTACATATTGCCCAAGCTTGATCAATTTGTGCTGATCTGGGTCAGTACATACTGCCCAAGCCTGATCAATTTGTGCTGATCTGGGACAGTACATATTGCCCAAGCCGGATCAATTCGTGCTGATCTGGGTCAGTACATATTGCCCAAGCTTGATCAAATCGTGCTGATCTGGGTATGACTTAACGGAAGGCAGTTTCTTAAATACATACGCCATGTGGTTATTGTATTTTATCTAAGAGATGTACGACACGATCGTTGATTAAAACCGCATGTTTGTTATTTAAGTTTATTTATTAAATACACTTAAATTTCACCTCTTTTTCTGGCTATTTCTAAATTTTTATTATCACTTTGACTTGATGACGCCATTTCTCAATGGACATAATGCGAAAGGTACTGCAATTGTTTTAAACCAATTTTAAATAAACTTCAAGTACATGTCTTGACTCTATTGTTTATAAACGTATAAACGGAAAGGCTGACAAACTCCCATCTATAAAACCTAACGCCTTTGATTCTAACAGACCAAAGTCAACAAATCTAAGTGTTGTTGCCATCGACTTCAATAATCTTAAAAATCATCATAGACAATAATTAAAAATAAAACTGATGATGTAGCAGACAAGCCATCTTCTACTTTGACAAAAAAGGCATTCAACCAGAACATATGCCATCAAATGTCCAAGTTACTGCAAAAGTAAGCCCCTACCCCTTCAAAATCGAGAGAGACAACCACAAGAATAATCGCTGCATTCCCGCCGCCTGTCTTGCAATTAGTCCGACCTTACTAAGTGTTTAAAGGAAAGCGCTAGAACCCAGATCTCATGACTGGTGGGTCACCAGAAGCCAAAGTTCTTGTATTTGAGTCGGTCAGGTTAAACGGAGGGATCTCAAGAAATTACCTGGAGACCCATTTTGTGCCTTACATTCCTGGCCATCTGTATGACGGTCAGAAACTGTTAATTGTTTTTGATGGTTATCCACACGCATCTAAACAAACGTTTGGTTAGACCAAAATGCATATAAAATATATATTTTGCTTGCCAGCCAACACGAGCATGCAGCTGTCTTTTCAGACATTTAAGAATTTTGTTGCCAGCAATGCACACACTATATGCCACAGCACGTTGTAAAGATTGTCATTTAGTGCAAACTGACAGAGCTTGGTTAAAACCCCTATTTGAAAGTCCATACAACAAGAAATTTGTTTTCAGCATCTCGAAATGCCTGCAGTTTCCCGGCATCACGAGAGGACATCAAGCAATACAAATTGTTTCTCTTGGCAACATTCATGACAAAACAGCCGCCTGCTGGTTGCGCAATTTGATCGGGGAGAGCGGGGTGGTAGTGGTGATGGGGGGGGGGGGGGGGGGGGGGGGGGGACATCTCATCTTAGAGACTATGAAATGAGTTCCTATGTTCCCATATCAGATAAAACCAATTGTTCATTGTTTATGTTAGCTGTTTTATTTAGTTAGGACTGTTTACTCATAGTTTTAAACATTTGTGATATTGTGAGTGTTTTTTGTTTTGTTTTTTGTAGTTGTTGATTTTTGCGTTGATAAAATATGGCTGAGGAAAAGAAATTAATAATACCGAGTCGATATCAATAAATATAAGCCGAGCCGATAAGACAGCGTCTGGACGTCGCTGGCTTATGCACGGAACATTATATTAAAGTAAACGTACTGTTCTCCGTTAAGTTTACAATTGCCATTTTTGCAGTTTTATAGTTTGAACACGCTGTGTTCATAGTTTTCATGTCAAGTCATTTACACACATTTATTGGAAGAAAAGTTACGCGCATGCGCGGCTTAAAGTATTAGAGGCATGAATCAACCCTAAAGAAGGCTACTTTGTAAAATTGTACGTAACAATACTGGTCAAGTGATATTCGTACATTGACAATGAGTATCTTATATTTTTTGTTACGAGAAAAGTATATATTTATGTTATATATACAGTATACATTCAAGTATTTACAGTCCGTATTCGTTATCCTGAAGACTTAGCAGCGGATCAAGAAATAATTGGGGTTTGATCCAAGATCCATTCAACTTTATGGCAGTACAGTAAATTATATATAGAGATTCGATATGTCCGAAGTAAGTGTTAGTTTTAAGAAAACATCCTTCAGTATATAAACTCACATGTACAAGTAACTCTAATCTTGACTTGATTAAGGTAACTTTTATATTGCTTTGTATTTGCTTGTATTGTTTTAAATTATGAGGTTTGTGAAGTTGGATTGGAATTGGGAATAGGTAATTGAGTATTCAATATCCAGATACAATCGAATACCCAACAAGCTAGAAATTGGGTATTCGGCTGTAGCTCGTAATTCGCAAATACCCAATACCCAACTGGCGGGGAATACGGTTGCAACTCTATATTGAATACCCAAATACCCAACTAGCTGGGTATTCGGTTGTAGCTGGGAATTCACGAATACCCAATTTCTAGCTGGCTGGGTATTCGGTTGTATCTGAATATTGAATACCCAATTCTCAGTCAACTTCACAAACATTAAAAAGCATAATGACAATCAATACAGTCATGTTATTATGTCAGATTTCTTTATTGTTCCATTTAAGCATAAACGTAACTAAAACCAAGCTGACAAGCAGCACCTCAGGGTAGCTGAAGATATCAAATATACGTTTATGAAAATCCTGGACATCTCTATATTGAAAGCGAAATCTAATAAACCTCTTCAGTGATATCCGTATATTATGAAAAAATACATATTAACCATATTCATAAATATTAAAGGTGGTATTCGAAAGCAAGGACCAAAGTTGTTGTTTTTTCTTTCCAGTAGCCAAAGTCATTGTTACTTGTAAAGGTCCTACAAAATGCAGTTCATTGATGACCTGTTTGCCTGTCCTGCATGTACATCTGTGTGAACAGTGAAACGCAAATCCCCAATATTAATTTCCAACGAAATGTCATATCTGAGCCACGCTGCATGTGAGTTATGTAAATGTTTAAACCAAGAAAACCACTTGACAACTAACTTTTTTAGATCACGTTTTATCTTCATCATGGCAATCCACTATTATTATTATTTATATTATTATTTATACTTTTTTAGAAGAAATGACTTCTATTTAAAGATTTGGAAAGAATGAACATTTAAAGTGATTTTTTTTTGCGACGTGTATTGTTTTAAAAAATATATGTAGTGTTCAAAATCATCTTTAGTTAGATTAATATGACTTGCCACAGATTCTTTTATTCTTAAAAGCAGTGGTAAGATATTGTTACGTGTATTTGATCTGGGCAAACGTTCGGATACCACCTTCAAAGTTTAGGTAGCTTTTAACATTCATGAGAATGCTAATATTGATATTGACGAATGCAATCGGCATCGGAGATGATATTAACAAGTCTTTCATCTGTTTTACCGTCATCTCTGTATTATAAAAACATGTACTGAAATGGCGTCGTATTTATTATTGTTAAAAAATAGTAACCTGAGAAACATTATTGCAAAAATTAGGCTATCATCGCATGACCTATCAATAGAAAAAGGAAGACACAATACTTTTGTTAGGTAGCTTCATTTTTATATTGGTATAGACAAGAAACCTCTATGGTACACGTAATTAAAAATCATCGCCCTAGTTCAGCCTCGTTTTTGTATTGGTATAGACAAGAAGCCTCTATAGTTCACGTAGCTACAAATCCTATCCCTAGTTCAGCCTTGTTTTTGTATTGGTATAGACAAGAAGCCTCTATAGTACACGTAGCTACAAATCCTATCCCTAGTTCAGCCTCGTTTTTGTATTGGTATAGACAAGAAGCCTCTATGGTACATGTAGCTACAAATCCTATCCCTAGTTCAGCCTCGTTTTTTGTATTGGTATAGACAAGAAGCCTCTATGGTATATGTAGCTACAAATCCTCTCCCTAGTTCAGCCTCGTTTTTGTATTGGTATAGACAAGAAGCCTCTATGGTACATGTAGCTACAAATCCTCTCCCTAGTTCAGCCTCGTTTTTGTATTGGTATAGACAAGAAGCCTCTATGGTACATGTAGCTACAAATCCTATCCCTAGTTCAGCCTCGTTTTTGTATTGGTATAGACAAGAAGCCTCTATGGTACACGTTATTAAAAATCATCGCCCTAGTTCAGCCTCGTTTTTGTATTGGTATAGACAAGAAGCCTCTATAGTACATGTAGCTACAAATCCTCTCCCTAGTTCAGCCTCGTTTTTGTATTGGTATAGACAAGAAGCCTCTATGGTACATGTAGCTACAAATCCTATCCCTAGTTCAGCCTCGTTTTTGTATTGGTATAGACAAGAAGCCTCTATGGTATATGTAGCTACAAATCCTCTCCCTAGTTCAGCCTCGTTTTTGTATTGGTATAGACAAGAAGCCTCTATGGTACATGTAGCTACAAATCCTCTCCCTAGTTCAGCCTCGTTTTTGTATTGGTATAGACAAGAAGCCTCTATAGTACATGTAGCTACAAATCCTATCCCTAGTTCAGCCTCGTTTTTGTATTGGTATAGACAAGAAACCTCTATGGTATATGTAGCTACAAATCCTCTCCCTAGTTCAGCCTCGTTTTTTTGTATTGGTATAGACAAGAAGCCTCTATAGTACATGTAGCTACAAATCCTCTCCCTAGTTCAGCCTCGTTTTTGTATTGGTATAGACAAGAAGCCTCTATGGTACATGTAGCTACAAATCCTCTCCCTAGTTCAGCCTCGTTTTTGTATTGGTATAGACAAGAAGCCTCTATGGTACATGTAGCTACAAATCCCCTCCTTAGTTTAGCCTCATTTTTATATTGGTATAGACAAGAAACCTCTATGGTACACGTTATTAAAAATCATCGCCCTAGTTCAGCCTCGTTTTTGTATTGGTATAGACAAGAAGCCTCTATAGTACATGTAGCTACAAATCCTCTCCCTAGTTCAGCCTCGTTTTTGTATTGGTATAGACAAGAAGCCTCTATGGTACATGTAGCTACAAATCCTATCCCTAGTTCAGCCTCGTTTTTGTATTGGTATAGACAAGAAGCCTCTATGGTATATGTAGCTACAAATCCTCTCCCTAGTTCAGCCTCGTTTTTGTATTGGTATAGACAAGAAGCCTCTATGGTACATGTAGCTACAAATCCTCTCCCTAGTTCAGCCTCGTTTTTGTATTGGTATAGACAAGAAGCCTCTATAGTACATGTAGCTACAAATCCTCTCCCTAGTTCAGCCTCGTTTTTGTATTGGTATAGACAAGAAGCCTCTATGGTATATGTAGCTACAAATCCTCTCCCTAGTTCAGCCTCGTTTTTTTGTATTGGTATAGACAAGAAGCCTCTATAGTACATGTAGCTACAAATCCTCTCCCTAGTTCAGCCTCGTTTTTGTATTGGTATAGACAAGAAACCTCTATAGTACATGTAGCTACAAATCCTCTCCCTAGTTCAGCCTCGTTTTTGTATTGGTATAGACAAGAAGCCTCTATGGTACATGTAGCTACAAATCCTCTCCCTAGTTCAGCCTCGTTTTTGTATTGGTATAGACAATAAACCTCTATAGTACATGTAGCTACAAATCCTCTCCCTAGTTCAGCCTCGTTTTTGTATTGGTATAGACAAGAAATCTCTATGGTACACGTAGCTACAAATCCTCTCCCTAGTTCAGCCTCGTTTTGTATTGGTATAGACAAGAAACCTCTATAGTACACGTTATTACAAATCCTCTCCCTGGTTCAGCCTCATTTTTGTTTTGGCATAGACAAGAAACCTCTGTGGTACACGTAGCTACAAATCCTCTCCCTAGTTCAGCCTCATTTTTGTATTGGTATAGACAAGAAACCTCTATGGTACACGTAGCTACAAATCCTTTCCCTAGTTCAGCCTCGTTTTTGTACTGGTATAGACGAGAAATCTCTATGGTACATGTAGCTACAAGTCCTCTCCCTAGTTCAGCCTCTTTTTTATTGGTATAGACAAGAAACCTCTATGGTACACGTTATTAATAAATCCTCTCCCTAGTTCAGCCTCTTTTTTGTATTGGTATAGACAAGAAACCTCTATGGTACACGTAGCTACAAATCCTCTCCCTAGTTCAGCCTCTTTTTTTGTATTGGTATAGACAAGAAACCTCTATGGTACACGTAGCTACAAATCCTCTCCCTAGTTCAGCCTCATTTTTGTATTGGTATAGACAAGAAACCTCTATGGTGCACGTTATTAATAAATCCTTTCCCTAGTTCAGCCTCATTTTTGTATTGGTATAGACAAGAAACCTCTATGGTACACGTAGCTAGAAATTCTCACGCTTTAAGCGTCATCTGTGTATTGATGTTAACAAGAAACACTGAAGGCACTTACAAATCTTGACCCTTGTTTAACATCAGATGTTTATCTAAATAGAGGAGAAATCGTTATTGTAGCTAGAAACGGCTTGTTCTAGGGTCTTTAATATATAATACAGCAGACGGGAAAGTACTAGCCCTCATTTGGCGCCATCTGTGTCTTCATGTAGGCGCAGAGTCTTGGACAATCCAAAAGCGCTATCATCAACGGTATAAGCACACAAACAGCCACGCCAACAGTTCCTATAGCGCGGGCGGAGGTTCGGTTGTCTTCGGCGCTTGTCAAAGTCCGTCGAAACTTGTTTGTGACTTTCGCATCAACCTTCAGACGATCCCCCACTATGTTAACGCCAAAACTTGTTTTGTTAGAACTAACCTTCCGGACGCAGATGCCATAGGTCTCTTTTCGACACGGCCAATTCATAAGATTTGCGTCGTTCACGTTGTTGCCGTTGGTGGTCAGGGACAGCGACAAGCAATTGTTTGTGGCATCATTCGCTAGTAAATGATTGAATGATTAGCAATTATAACATTTAGCGAAACTACGATAAGAAAGATAGAAATCACGTAGTTGCTAATGGAGAGTTTTCGGTTTCAAGACATGGCTAGATTTTTAGTGAACTCTAACGTTCTGGTTATGAACATTTAAAATTTGTTTCAAGCTAATTATTTATACAATAAATATATTACTTGTATTTATGCAGACTTATTTTCAATAACCGTATTTTTTCAAGCAGCATGTCATTCTATGGAGCAAACAAAATGTGCATTTAAGCCGTTTTTTTAGAAATCGCAGCAGACAACTGGTTAAACTGAACTAATTAAATATAAAGCAATATGAATACCTAGATTCATTAACACACTAATTGTCTTCCGGATTTATATCAATTAGTCCCATAAAACAACAAACGTATGCACTTATGACGTATCGACTCCAACGTCGACCTAACAACAATAATGCATTTTTTTGTCTGTCGATTGACAACTCTGCTTGGAGATTGAGACTTATTTAGTCTCGCAATTGCCACAAGTGTCAGTACACTTATCTGTCCGACGAATTAGTTTAATAAATCTAACGAGGGCAATTATTCTTATATAACATCAGTGGAAAGGGCAGCTTAATCGTGATCCGACTGTTTGTCTCCCACATAACCAAAAAACCCATTTTTACCTGAAAAGTTCCTACAAAATGACATTCATTGATGTTTAGATAGGCGTAAAGACAAGAGTAAATTCCCACTTGTCACTGCAAGCAGGAAATTTCTATCTGAGCCACGCTGCAGAGATAGCTTTTATAAATAAAACAAAACAAAACAAAACAGGGACAACTTACGTTTGAGATCACGTTATATCGTCATCCGATTACTATCGAGCTTTTAATAGAGTTGGAATGAATGAATATTTAGAGTGATTTTTTTGCGATTAGTTCTGTCTAACAATATAGCCAAAATATTTAGACAGAACAATAAGTTTATCCGGAAATTCTCAGGTGGTAGAGCGTCGGCTTGCGGATCGGGAGGTAGTAGGTTCAAACCCCGGCCGGGTCAAACCAAAGACTTTAAAGTTGGTAGTAGTGGCTTCCCTCCTAACGCTCGGGGCTAAGGGGACAGCATTACGTCTGACTTGTCGGTGTCAGTATAATGGACCGGCCGGGTTCAGTCCCTGGGCAAACTCATAAGTGTCCCTGTGCTATAATGATAGAAATGTCGCTGCACAGGATCGGCAAAAATGCCGGCTAATCCCATCCCATCCCTTATCCGGAAATTCCACAAAACAGTGGTTAGATATTGTTACATGCATTTGATAGAGGCAAAGTTTCGGATGCCACCTTTAAATGCACACGAATATACATACCTCCAACCCAGTATGTCCCTTTTGTAAGATTTAGGGTAGAGTTCAGAAGAAAATACGTCTGTGGATATAGTGCCGTGACAATAGAAGCATTGACGGACAGACACAAATTCTGCGTCTGCTGCCACCCAGCCCTCGTCATCATCACTAAATACTCGGTACCATTGACGTTCACCCAACCTGTAAAGATATTAATTTTAGTGTTTTTTTTTATCGTTTATTAGGCTACATTTGTTAATAACTATTACTGAAATCATGGTAACCTGCAGACAACGTCATGCATAGGTAACATTTAGTATTGATAAATACCTAACAGCAGTTAGTGAAAATCTTGATTTGGCAATCGACCAAACAACTGATCCCCTTCCGCATCTCCCTCATCCTATCTTATAGACTACCTCGCTCTATTGTAAGGTCCTTAATTCGGATGTGATTGTTCTAGGGTCGACAAATATCATATGGCGAAAGGCGAACATAGTCAAATTTCTTAAGCTGAGATGGCAAGTGGATGTCATGAACGCGAGACGTTGTTACAGTTGCGCTTGAAGTAGAACAGCTTTATGCAAGTAGTTTTGCTTTAACGATCTAAGGGTCTTCGTTTTGACCCAATGAATATCATGGAAATTAGACAGTATCTTACATTGTCTGCTTCTTTAAAAAAAGAAATGAGAATAACGAACAATAACTCTGGTAGGAGGATGGAAAACTTGACTGCTACATTTCTTTCTATCATGTTGTCGACTACATTTTTATGCAATTACAAACTGCATTGTTAGTATCGGCATACTCGATTTCTTATGTTAAACAAGACGGCTTCGAATTCCTACAAATGCCTTCTGCTATTTTTATAACCGCAAGCTACATTTTAACCGCGGCATACCCAATTTTTTCACTAAAAAGGTTTCATCGAACAGCCGCTGTTTCCTGTTTTTGCCAGCTACACTATCGTCTTCATAAAAATGCATCCCATAAGAGACATTGCTCTCCAGAGCGGCGCCATTGAGAGAGATGACATGCGTCATAA
Source organism: Sinonovacula constricta (assembly GCA_007844125.1). Lineage (NCBI taxonomy): Eukaryota > Metazoa > Mollusca > Bivalvia > Cardiida > Solecurtidae > Sinonovacula > Sinonovacula constricta. Next base: position 54,286,769 of record CM017564.1, on the reverse strand, counting down.
CATTACGATGGCAGAGGTCGTGGGTTCAAACCCCGGCCGGGTCAAACTAAAGACTTTAAAGTTGGTAGTAGTGGCTTCCCTCCTAACGCTCGGGGCTAAGGGGACAGCATTACCCCTGACTCATCGGTGTCAGTATAATGGACCGGCCGGGTTTAGTCCCTAGGCACCTCATAAGTGCCCCTGTGCTATAATGATAGAAATGTCGCTGCACAGTATCGGCAAAAATGCCGGCTAATCCCATCCCATCCTATTGTTGACGCTTCCGATGCACTAAAGAGCTTCTAAGCTGGATGCACCGCGAGAACTATAGCGACACGATCGTTTTTAAATGCCAGAAATCAGCCTTTAGAAATCATTGATATACTCACTGTCGACGCAACTGGGATCAGACTCGATCCAATCTCCAGTCTGGTTACACACCCTGGTAGCAGAACCTTTCAACCTGTACCCTGTCATACAGGTGTAATTTGCGGTACTGTTATAGGTGGCGACATCTGGCTGTGTGACGTTACCATTGACCGGAGCGGTTAAGCGCGTGCACCCTTTGTAAGAAAGTGGTTTATACAATTTACATGTCTAATTTTCATAAACCTGAACGAAAAACACTTAATGTGTAGTTATCACTATATCATTGAAAGTCAATGGAACAAAATGGTAGATACTATTAAAAATTAATCATTTAACTTCAATTTTATTGCGTTCCTTTTCTGATTTAATGTCCATATTGAAAGATGAAAAAATCGGTTAATTTGAAGAACATGTTAAAACAAACGACCTTACCAGCATTTTACGCACATAACCCATATTGAGCCCTTTCATTCATAGTAACTTATTTTGAAAATTACCTAATTTTGTTGCTCTTCATTGAAACACTTTAACGTAGTTTTTAAATACATACATGCTCAGCAATTAATTAATGATCCTAGGCATAACCAGTCTGCAAATAAACCCTTAGTTGTGAAGATATCTACCTAAGAAAATGGTCGTTATTGTGTATGCTTTACTGAATCTGAGCACGAATGGGTTCAGGTCCGACCGCGAGACACGCGATGAGATGCTGGGAGGTACAAGGGTTTTACGTCGGTACCCAGGCATTCACTAGCCTGCCTCGAATGCATTGTAGATTAAGTTATGTAATTCTTATTCTTATATTATTCTTATTTTATTGCTTTTTAGATAGGTAAATATTATATCTTTAATGAGAGAAAGATGAGGCAAGTGAAATAGGGAAATTCTTGACATTAAATTCACGTATTGATAAATCTTTGAGGCTTGTAATACTCACGTCGTAATGGACTGGCAGTTAAAATATTCGTCCGTTGATTAGGATTTCTGCAGACGATAGTTCCATTGCATTCAAGTGAAGATCCATTCTTGCTTTGTAAAATCGCCATGGAGTCGAACAAGGTAGAATTGTAGATTATTGTTCCATTAGAACGGTATGATGTTACCCCGCAATCTGAAAGCACACCCATGGATAAGTTCAACTATTATTTTGCTTGCTTCCAACAAAGTCAAATAGTTATGAAAGAGAGTTCGTATTCGGTTATTCACAGAATTGACATAAAAAGTCATTATAAAACAGTTGGCATGTTGAAACGGGAATTGCAACAAACATAGAATTGTGAATTGTCGTAAAATTTTATTTCGCGTAAGTTATTAATTTTTAAAAAGAATTTCGTCACGAAGTCACTTAGAAATCACTTCTTTGTTCATTTTTAAGAAAAATAATTCACTTTTACCAAATTTATTTTTTGTCAAAAATACACATTTTTCAGCGCTACTGACCGTAACCAAGAATTAAAATAAATCAAGATTCTGAGGATACTAATTCGTATTCTTTGGTAAACATGTTTATATTATACATTTATCACAGGTTAAGTTATATTATGATAACAGAGTGCAATTATATCATTGTGTTCAGAAATGAAAAATAAAATGTAACAAAGTTATTGCAAAATTGGTTGCACAGTAAAACAAGAATTGTAAAAAAAAAACACCCTAAATTGTAATAACACTTAGTTGCAAAGATTTCCACTGAAGTTAAAAGGGATTATTGCGAATGCTTTACAAGGGCATAAACTGGCTTACATGTATGCATGCACGAAAGGGTTCAGTTTCGCCCAGACCGTGAGACAAAGCTACGCGCGATGCTGAGATATTAAGCGTTTTCAGTCGGTACCCACCCATTCTCGCCCCGCCTCGAATGTTTTTTGGACGAACTCATGTATTTCATTTTGAGCATGTGAATATTGTAGCGTTAATATGAGGAAGACGAAGCAAGAGAAATCGTCAGACCAGAGGTCAAGAGTAAAAATTAAAACAACAACAACAACAACAACAACAACAACAACAACAACAACAACAACATATCTAACCGATTTTAATCTAAATCGGGTATAGAGGTAGTAGATGTCAGAGAATGACGTATGATCAGGTTTGGCGGACAAAAATCACAGAAGCAACCAATGACAGGCAAAGCCGTCCCCCACCCCCTACTTCAAATAAAAAAAACACTACAGAATATTCCTGTGCTAGCGAAGCCTATTGCCCGTTGAATTCAATAACGCGTGTAGTTACTACCGGCATAATAGTTAAAATCTATCATTGTGAAGCGGGTAAAACACATATATTACGTAAGGGAAAGGCAGCTGGAATACTCCGTTCACCAGGATGTCTGCAAACGATGGTTCCAGTGCATTCAAGCGAAGTTCCATTCTTGCATTGTAAAATGGCCGTGAAGCCGACCGATGTATGATTGCAAAGAAAAGTTCCATTACAAAGTTCTTGTACCTCGCAATCTGAAAACAAACCAATGGATAAGTTCAAACATTATTTTCTTCCTGCCAACGAATCAAATAGTTATGAAAGAGAGATGATATTCGGTTATTCACAGAATTGAAACAAAATTATGACAAGGTCATTATAAAACTACTTGTTTGCATGTTGAAACAAGAATTGCAACAAACACAGAATATTAATAAACAGCAACAAACCCAGAATTATAATAATTAGCAACAAACATAGAATTGTAATAAACAGCAACAAAAAACAGAATTGTAATAAACAGCAACAAACACAGAATAGTAATAAACAGCAACAAACACAGAATTGTAATAAACAGCAACAAACACAGAAATGTAATAGACAACAACAAACACAGAATTGTAATAAACAGCAACAAACACAGAATAGTAACAAACAGCACCAAACACATAATTATAATAAACAGCAACAAACACAGAATAGTAACAAACAGCAACAAACACAGAATTATAATAAACAGCAACAAACACAGAATTATAATAAACAACAGCAAACATAGAATAGAAATAAACAGCAACAAACACAGAATAGAAATAAACAGCAACAAACACAGAATAGTAATAAACAGCAAAAAACAGAATTATAATAAACAGCAACAAACACAGAAAAGTAATAAACAGCAACAAACACAGAATTGTAATAAACAGCAACAAACACAGAATTGTAATAAACAGCAACAAACACAGAATTATAATAAACAGCAACAAACAAAGAATTATAATAAACAGCAGCAATCACAGAATTATAATAAACAGCAACAAACACAGAATTATAATAAACAGCAACAAACACAGAATTATAATAAACAGCAACAAACACAGAATAGTAACAAACAGCAACAAACACAGAATTATAATAAACAGCAACAAACACAGAATTATAATAAACAACAGCAAACACAGAATAGAAATAAACAGCAACAAACACAGAATAGAAATAAACAGCAACAAACACAGAATAGTAATAAACAGCAACAAACAGAATTATAATAAACAGCAACAAACACAGAATAGTAATAAATAGCAACAAACACAGAATTATAATTAACAGCAACAAACACAGAATAGTAATAAACAGTAACAAACACAGAATTATAATAAACAGCAACAAACACAGAATAGTAATAAACAGCAACAAACACAGAATTATAATAAACAGCAACAAACACAGAATAGTAATAAACAGCAACAAACACAGAATTATAATAAACAGCAACAAACACAGAATTATAATAAACAACAGCAAACATAGAATAGAAATAAACAGCAACAAACACAGAATAGAAATAAACAGCAACAAACACAGAATAGTAATAAACAGCAACAAACAGAATTATAATAAACAGCAACAAACACAGAAAAGTAATAAACAGCAACAAACACAGAATAGTAATAAACAGCAAAAAAAACACAGAATTGTAATAAACAGCAACAAACACAGAATTATAATAAACAGCAACAAACAAAGAATTATAATAAACAGCAGCAATCACAGAATTATAATAAACAGCACCAAACACATAATTATAATAAACAGCAACAAACACAGAATAGTAACAAACAGCAACAAACACAGAATTATAATAAACAGCAACAAACACAGAATTATAATAAACAACAGCAAACACAGAATAGAAATAAACAGCAACAAACACAGAATAGAAATAAACAGCAACAAACACAGAATAGTAATAAACAGCAACAAACAGAATTATAATAAACAGCAACAAACACAGAATAGTAATAAACAGCAACAAACACAGAATTATAATAAACAGCAACAAACACAGAATAGTAATAAACAGTAACAAACACAGAATTATAATAAACAGCAACAAACACAGAATAGTAATAAACAGCAACAAACACAGAATTATAATAAACAGCAACAAACACAGAATAGTAATAAACAGCAACAAACACAGAATTATAATAAACAGCAACAAGCACAGAATAGTAATAAACAGCAACAAACACAGAATAGTAATAAACAGCAACAAACACAGAATGGTAATAAAACACATAATTGTAATAAACAGCAACAAACACAGAATTGTAATAAACAGCAACAAACACAGAATAGTAATAAATAGCAACAAACACAGAATAGTAATAAACAGCAACAAACACAGAATTATAATTAACAACAACAAACACAGTATAGAAATAAACAGCAACAAACACAGAATAGTAATAAACAGCAACAAACACAGAATTATAATAAACAGCAACAAACACAGAATAGTAATTAACAGCAACAAGCACAGAATAGTAATAAACAGCATTTTACCAACAATTTGAGGACAAAATTCAAAATAAAAAGAAAAAAAATTAGCGCGGAATAAAAGTTTTTTCCAATATTGTGTTTATCAAAAATCATAATTTACTCACATTACCACTTTTTCGTGATTTTTCTCTAAGTTCTCACTCTTTACTGACCGTAACCGGAAATTGCAATAAACCCCGATAAAAGTTACTAATTCGTTTCTTTGTTGTTGTTTTATTCGAATTCAATTGTTAAGTTATATTATTTCACAGAATTGAAATAAAATCATAGCACGGTTAGTGCAAAACTAGTGCATGTTGAAGCGAGAGTTGCAACAAAACTAGAATTCGCGAAGTTAGCGAATAATCCAGGTCGGTGATCATTGTTCATTTAATAATTCTTTGTCTCATTCATCACCTTATTTATTTATCCATATGTAATTATGTACACTATGTACAAGTAAATATATATTTTCATTTATTTTTGTATTTAATAAATATTAACTCTTCTTCAAACAATAGTAAACTGAGTGTCAATAATCATGTATGGATGTATATATTCAATCCTTATTAAAATCTTTTCGAGATTTCCTGTGTTCTTAAGTTCAAAAGGCATTTGTCCCTGCCTATGATTTCTACAACTTTTTTTGTCTTTTATTTTAAATAAATATTAATATAAACGAAAACTATGTATAATGAATTATAATGTGATATATAATTTGTTGAGATGCTTTGTAATTATTCACTCATGCCTACGGCAGTCGAGGTTAGGGCCCGTATTCAGCAATCATTCTTAAGCCTAAGGCATGACTTAAGCTCAGGTCACAATTTTCATACCCCCCCCCCACCCCCCTCTCCCCTTACCCCAAATAAGCTTATATATGATATATGAAGCTTTAATGTGATTTTAAGCTCAAAGAAGCAACATTAAAGTGTCATTCAAATATACAGACACGTAGCTTAATACTAAATGAAGATATCGTGGGTTGAAATCCATGACTCGAACAATTCTTACTTAAATTCTTACTTAAGAATAGTTGGTGAATACTGATCTATTTAATTTTGCATATCAACGCACCTGTATGCCTTATTTTGCTATATATCACGCAAAACCAAACTATATTGTCATCATATTACATGAATAGGTGTTTATAGACGAAAACAATTAGCTACGAAGACCGCAGCTTCAAAATTATGTCCGAAATATATTAATAAAATAGTGTGATGAACGCGTTAGTATAATTATTCCAGATTATTATTATTTTGTAAGATCAATTTACTTTACTAATCAATTATTTCAATAACAATCTTACTAAATAAGAAAGAAAGCTTACTGTCACCTTCACACCAAACAGTATATAAAGATCCACCAAGAGTCAACGCAACTATATAAACATAAAACACAAACATTTTAATAGAAATGTTTTTAATAATTGCTGTTTAATTGAATTACAACATTTTCACCTCCACATATAACACTATCATGTCTTTTTCTAACAGTCACGAACTGGGATATTGATGGTTAGCTAACAATCGCGGAACACTTTGCGATAAGTCAAACTTAAAGGTAGGACCTGTAAACGCTTTACTTGGTGGAAAATGCTATAGAATTGATATAAATTAATAAACCCATAACCAAAAGAGGACAACTAACAAACACTCGGACCGACTTAATGCTGGGCAACCAACATACCTACTGACCGACCTAGATACTGATCGACTGATCTGTCAACAAATTGGCCTACACACCGATACATTGAGCAAAGAACCAGCACACTGACCAGACGGCATGGACCAAACACCGACCAGCTTAGCGGCTGTCACCCTGACCGGCCGACACACCGACCAAAATACACACGCTGACTGACCGACCGATTCACCGACCGACTGACACAATGGTTAGCCATCATACAGATAGACAGACGAAGTGAAACTCTGACCAGTTGACACATAGACACATTACCCAACATTATGCATCTCACCACACACTTACCGGACGAGAAATGGCACATTGACGGTTTGATGCCCAAACAGGGCGAAGAGACGACACACAAACACATCGCTCAACCGGTCGACTAATAGACCGTCTACACACTGAAACACCTACCGAACAACACCAACATGTCAATCGACCGACACACCAACCAACCGACACACCAACCGACCGACACATCAACACACGTACCATCCAACACATTGATAGGCCAACATTTCACGAAGACAAAGAGACATACCAACCGGCCGACACACCAACCGAACGACACATCAACACACGTACCATCCAACACATTGATAGGCCAACATTTCACGAAGACAAAGAGACACACCAACCGACCGAGACACCAACCGAACGACAAATCAACACACGTACCATCCAACACATTGACAGGCCAACATTTCACGAAGACAAAGAGTCACACCAACCGACCGAGACACCAACCGAACGACAAATCAACACACGTACCATCCAACACATTGATAGGCCAACATTTCACGAAGACAAAGAGACATACCAACCGGCCGACACACCAACCGAACGACACATCAACACACGTACCATCCAACACATTGACAGGCCAACATTTCACGAAGACAAAGAGACACACCAACCGGCCGACACACCAACCGACCGACACACCAACCGGCCGACACACCAACCGAACGACACATCAACACACGTACCATCCAACACATTGATAGGCCAACATTTCACGAAGACAAAGAGACACACCAACCGGCCGACACACCAACCGAACGACACATCAACACACGTACCATCCAACACATTGACAGGCCAACATTTCACGAAGACAAAGAGACATACCAACCGGCCGACACACCAACCGAACGACACATCAACACACGTACCATCCAACACATTGATAGGCCAACATTTCACGAAGACAAAGAGACACACCAACCGACCGACACGCCAACCGACCGACACATCAACACACGTACCATCCAACACATTGACAGGCCAACATTTCACGAAGACAAAGAGACACACCAACCGACCGAGACACCAACCGAACGACAAATCAACACACGTACCATCCAACACATTGATAGGCCAACATTTCACGAAGACAAAGAGACATACCAACCGGCCGACACACCAACCGACCGACACATCAACACACGTACCATCCAACACATTGACAGACCAACATTTCACGAAGACAAAGAGACACACCAACCAACCGACACACCAACCGAACGACACATCAACACACGTACCATCCAACACATTGATAGGCCAACATTTCACGAAGACAAATAGTCACACCAACCGACCGACACACCAACCGAACGACACATCAACACACGTACCATCCAACACATTGATAGGCCAACATTTCACGAAGACAAAGAGTCACACCAACCGACCGACACACCAACCGAACGACACATCAACACACGTACCATCCAATCACCTGCTCTCTTTGATGGCTAACAAAATTTTTGTTCGCAGTATCACAATTGGTTTACACTGTCAACCACGCATCACCTTTAAACAAATTTATTTAGAAACTCTATATTTTATATTACCCAACGACGCATATGTAGTCAATTATTTAGATTATTATTATATATTGATTTGACCACACGTAACTTCGGCGCCCCATGCCGGCGACTATCGTTGGTATATGGACAATATAAATTAATTTTTTGTCACTGATTCAATATCTGAACAGGAAGAGTGGATTATTTGTACGGTTTAACGTTTAGAAACATTTGAACAAGCCAACTCATTTCATAGTCTCCATCGCTGTAAAAAATCAGGATTGTTCTTCGGTAAAGCTTTATATCGAAAATGGAAGTAATTAAAAACATTAATTATTTTCAATGAGTTTGTTCAGCCGAAAACTTGGGTTACAGAGCATAAAAACCTGCGCGCGCGCGTGTGTGCGTCCGTGCGTGTGCGTGTGTGTGTTTGTGTAATTATGTGTGTGCATGGGGGTGTGGGCGGGAGTGGAAAGTGTGTATTCTGTATATGTAGCGTGTGTATGTGTAAAAAGGTGTATTTTGCTGACAAAAAGACAAAATGGCCGCCTTTTTGCAAAAAAAAAAATCCTTTTTAAAAAATAACTGGACTTTGGGATTAATTATTAAGACTTTTAAGAGCTTAGTAATTAAATTTTATAATGAAAATTATAAATAAATATATGACTGCCGCTTTTTACGGTATCACTGAGTCTGAAAGGTAATAAGAAAAAATCAAATTTGCTCACTGAAATGGTACTCCTAGATTTTTTTTCCAATTTATCGCATATTCTGGTTAATTGCATAAAATTGTTTGACGATTTGTTTATGCAAATAATCGGAATCAACTGCACATCTATGTAAAATGCGAAAAATAAAACCTCCCCATTGCTCTTATTTATACATTTGGAAAGAACGAACATATAGAAAGATTAATTTCAAGGCGTGTACTGTCTGACAATTGAGGTGGTGTTCAAAGTCGCCTTCACTTAGCATGAGTTTATGCAGAAATTATGCTTTAATTCCCCTAACAGGAGAATTCCTAACGCTACATGCATTTCATATAATCGAACTGTCGGACATCATATTTAACTTCATGTAATTAAGTTATTCTACATGGGAAAACAGATAACCGCAAATATTTTAAGCGCATCTTGGCTAAAGGCTTAAAGGTTCACTGTTTCTACCGAGCCAGTGTATAAATTGTGTCACAAAAAGGAAATAACCGAAAACAACTACAACAACTAAGGTGACACCACCACCACCACCACCAACAACAACAACAACAACACAAATCTTAGATATTTTATCAGCTTATACCACGTACTATAAACGTCTTGATTTCAAATAATATCAATGATATTAAAATCTTGATGTTTCTAAAAATAAAGTCTTCGATTTACATATTTTATTTGCATGCACTGTTGATATTATATTTTGTGTAAAAATGCCAATTATTTGATTAAATGAACAGTGTGTGGCGTCAATGTAAACTGAATAATAAAGCGGATAAACTCGATAATTTGATGTCGGTATGCGTTAACGAAATTGAACAGGTAAGCCAGGTAAGGTTACGGCTAACAAACTAGAGTTTATTTTTAAGATATAAGGGCAATCTTGCACAGACAGTATTGTCCAGTGTTTAGGCACTTGTTTTCATGATAACGTTTTACCGGTTCGAAACACCACCATTTTTATTTTATTTTATTTTATTTTTAAAAGTGAACTTTTTCGAACTTCATGACGAATACATTTATTCGGTATATTTACATTTCTATCATACACTTTTGTATTATCTCATTATAGTATAAGTAGTGAGTTATGTCAGTCTTCGATATCTCATAAGATAATATCACTTTCAAACATGTGTAATAATATCTATTAAAGGTGATATCCGGCAGTATGCCCATATCAGATACATGTAACAATATCTTACCACTGTTTTGGAGAATGTGATCATAATTTTTGCAATAAACTCTGCTTAAGGTAAGTAAAGACGATTTTGAATATTTCATATACTGTTAGACGGTACAAATCGAGAAAAAAAACAACACGCCAAACAAAAACAAAAAACAAATAAACAATAACACCCCTCCCCCACACCCCCACACCCACCCCCCAAAAAAACAACACCCCCCCAAAAAAACAAAAACAAAAAAAAAACAACAAAAAACAAACAAACAAGAACAACAAACAAAAAACACAACACACACACACACTTTATAAGTTCACACCTTTCAAATCTATAAATAAGAACGATAGTCATGTCATCACTGCTAAAATATATGGACGTCAGAGCAGATTACCCGGATGAGGATATGACATGATCTCAAAAGTTTTACCTGTCTATGCCGTGTGGACAGGAAATACCTGTTTGCAATGACGAGTGGGGATTTATGCTTCACTGTTCACACAGATCTAGGGCATCGAGGAACAGCAATTTGCAAGACCTTTTCTGGTAACAATGGCTGTTTTGGTTACTTGAGAAAAAATTATCCAAACAGTCGGACACCACCTTTAAAAGGTATAAACCAAATTCTGACAATTTTTAACTAATAATAAAAGAAAACAAATAATCTAAGTTACAATTTAGCAGCATTTTATTTGTTTCTAGAATACAAGTAACAAAAAAAATGTCTACGAAAAATGTTCTTGTTCGAACAAGCAATGTTTCTATTTTATTCTCTTGCACAAGCTCAGTTTTAAAAAATGCAGCCTATTTTTATGTCAGCGGACCCCTTACCGGACCAACACGACTTTTTAGAGATAATAAGAGATTTTTATCCGGTGTAAATATGCAAAGACCATATTATGTTTACGGCATGATAATATATAGAATTTTATATAGCTATAGCTGTGCCGGACTTGGTTGCGCAATCGGTAGAGCGTCGGCTCCAGGTACGAGTTCAATCCCGGGTCGCGACATACCCAAGTCGATAAAAATGGTAGTGGTAAAGGTCCCTTGCTCCATTGCTAACGCTCATGAAGGTAGCACTATATCTGTTGGATATATATAATCTAATATATATATATATATAAGTGGACACCGTCTCCAGATAACTGAAATACTGTTGATGGGACGATAAACTCAATAAAAGAAGAAAAAAAAAGCTATAGATGCATTATGGCTAAAAGACTTCTAAGACCGAAAGCGGCAAGGTTATATTTTAACAATATATCAGAGGGGGGTTGGTATATAGAATTGTTTTCATTTTTTTTGTGAATAGAAAAGTAAGAAAGGCCCTAAAATAATTACCACAGATACTTAAATCTGAACTACCTTCTTACAATGGCATACAGAGTAAATGTAAAAGTGACAAAAATATCGAAACGTGATATAATACTCAAATGGATAAACCAACAGTTACCGCCTTGGAACGGTCAGTCGGCAAACTAAATCTTAATAAAAAACACCGACTTATTCGGAAAGTAACGTATCGACTTGGTGTCTATTGACAAACAATCGCTATTCCAGAGCTTCGATCTTTTTTTTTTTTCGCAGTAAACACTCATCTTCAAGAAAAGCCCAAGTATGTAGACCAACGTTTTCTATTCAAAAATGTTCAAACAATTACAAAAATGGTCAATCCACGTCAGACATCACACCTTGCATATATTTTCCAACTTTAGGCGTATTCGTTATCAATTAATCTCGATTTGGATTCCAATGCCACAAATTGAAAAATAATTAATCTACATTGTATCGTCCTTTCATTTTCATGCTGATGATCGGCATTCAATTTGACAAACGTTTCCATATGGAAATAAAACTGTTGTCGAATTTCCGGCTTTAAAGTTCTTACGTCGATTCATTTGAGCATATGTCTGTCTGGAGTTTAGTTACAAGATGATTGTTTTTAGTGTTATAGCTACGTACAGACGGACGTTGTTACCTCTGTTGTCGGTTGTCTTCGTCATAGGTAGGTAAAGAAAACTTTCACCGTTCAAAATGTTTTATCAATATGTTTTTTTTTATTTGTAACATTATTCTTTCCTAGAAATATAGATAAAATGATGATGGCAATTATGATAGACATAAAGATGAGAAGGAGGAGGAGGAGGAGGCGGGGCAGGGGGAGGAGGAGGAGAAGAAGAAGGATGGAAAAAGATGATGTTTGCAATGATGATTTTGAAAATAAATATAGGTTTAATTACATGTATTTAAATTAGTACACCTTTATAGTAAATAACTGAACTTGATTTCATTATAATGTTACCCTTGTGTATAAAGCGCCGGATAGCCAATAGTAATTCGGTTATCTCAAGAAGAGTCCACTTTAGGAAGATATAGTGTTGCCTTCACTGTGTATAACATGCTCTGAACACCTGACATGATACCTGTCACGTTATCCTGATACCGGGTAAACCAGTCGTGAAACTACCTTAATATTTGCTTGAGTGTCAGCAAGGAAGCTATTCTCCTTCATTTTATGAAGACTTTATGTATATCACGGCCCGGGATTGAACCGGTATTGAGCCCGTGGTATCCCGTGTCTGGAGCCGATGCTTTACCGATTGCTCTCTGCGTTAAATCAGTTTTCATATTTTTCATAATACGCTACAGTTATTAAAAAGCATATGAATAAATGATCACAGTTTGTATCATTACATACAGATTTTTTTGTGAATTAATTAAATGTTGATATATTTCTTGGCGGTCGTTCTGAATCTAATGACTTTTATTTTTCATAATACATCTCCTAAAATTATAATAAAAATACCTTGGAATTCACACAGTTAAGATAAAATACAAATATAATTAGATATGCCAAACTTTTGTGCCCAAACATATAAACTCGTCATTTTTGTGGGAGATATTATATCAACGAACTCATTGCCAATACCACCGGTGCCTGGTTTTTGGTCCAAAGTTATAATTTATTTGCAGAACTTACAGACTTTTACGATTTTGTGTTTATAAATTATATCTATGGATATTAAACAGGTCACAATTGACAAAAAAATCAACAAAGCTCAGAAGGAATATAATATGGATATATGCTGGTTTTGACGACGACAACGATGACGACGACGATGATCATGCTGATAATCATAATGATGGTGATAATTTTGTTTTCAGGTGAGAAATGTAAAGAGGGAGATGTTGTTGGAGATGATGATTTCAAACGAAGTACAGATCTGTTGGACAAGGGCAATGGTGCGTATAGATTCTTAAGCAACATGTTCTTGCAATGCTATGATTTTTTTGTGCACAAAATTTTACATATGAATTTCGTAAAAGGTGTTTAAATACATATTATACTTGTTCTGTCTTGCCGACTTGTAACTCCTCTGACCGTGTGGCCATTCACCACGTGGGTTCAAATCCCATTCTGGGCAAATCTCTTAACGTTGGCATGTCTTCCAGCCAACCTGCAGTGTTTGATGGTTCTATCCGGACAAATGTCTGGGATCTTCCTCCTCCTAGGATAGTAGGACGTCGCTCTAAAGACCATAATTGGTCACTGCGATGTATTTAAAAAACAAAATATATTTTCTGACAAAGAATCGTTGGACAAATGCTAAGTAAGCTATGTAAGTGAGGCATTGCTATTCATCGACAATTAGATATTAACTAGATTTGTTCGCCTATTACATTATGTTAATTTATGATATGTTTACTAAATATGGCGATTTCAAGAGTGACGTAGCTTACCAAAAGTTGAAAGAAAACTTAATCTAAACCAAAACAACAACAACAATATTAACAGCAATAACAACACAACAGCGGCAGCAGCAACAACAGCAGCAATAAAACAAACAAGAAAAAACAACAGCAACAACAGCATCAGAAGCAGCAGTCGCATCAACAGTAACAATTGTATTAATTTATGTATAGATCTTGTGTTTTTTTCGCTTTTAAAGTTGTAAACAATAGACTCATCTGGTATCCCATTTATTATTATTTGCCCCGAAAGTTCATTTAAGCATATTCTTTTTAAAAATAATGTTGTTGTTGTTGTTGTTTTTAAAAAAAATATTTGTAATTGCTATTTAATTTGTAATACTGGCAATGCCAAGTTAATGTTATTTCGAAACACAAGTTTAAATTCAATTTTGTTTTCAATAAACATGGACTATAAGATATTTCTTTGATTCAAGCAGAAAACACAAATTTGAAAAATGTTGGCCTTTTAAATGCTTTAATTATTTTCACTTATTAAAGGGATTTCGCTATTATGCTAAATTAAAATAGTAAGCAGAGTGATATGCATGTTTTGCTGTCATTGACAAGGGCGCAGCTAGGCATGATCAGATGTGTACGCATGGCAGCTGGTAGGGGGCGTAATGTGGCATTCTCCCCTGGAAAATGTGTGTTTCGAACGAGGTGGCAATACAGAATTTGCAATTGTGTACACTTCACTCTACTGGATACTAGCAATGTGTTATCGTCTGACGGAATTATCTACATAGATTTAATACAAAACAAAGGTGAAAAAAGATTGACCCATACCCCCAAAAAGCGGGGGGGGGGGGGGGGGGGGGGTGTGTACAGAATGGTATCCAAATCGATATGTTTTATGTTGGGGACATTGCGTACGCAGCTGCGTATTCTGCGTACAGGCAGCTACGCCCCTGACTGATGTAGTCATTTATTTTTAACAGGTGCAATCGTGGATTAAATTCCTAATTATGTATTGAATAATATTATTATCTTTTCATTGTATTTCTGTCAATTTCAGACATGATATACATGATGAATTCCTCCATGTACACATTCCATTGTTGTGGGCTGGTAAAGCAGTTAAAGGTGTATTCGATGAAGGTGACCGACACGACAGTGTTAATCTTACGCAGCACCGGCAGTTCAGCGTCCTATCGCGTTGTCGCAACATTGAAATCATCTGGTAAAGTCTAATAACTCTGCTTTTAACTGTGCAATTTAAAGAGAATCTGACACGAATAGTCTTTTAATACAAGTTTTTATTAAACGAGTTCAGGTAAGCGAGCCTCTGGCGTGTCAGATTCTTTTTATCACTTGATTTTCATGACCAATATAAAATATTAATAAATTTTAACAAAAATACCGGGTGAAATTGTGGTATGAGACCATCTGCATTATGATGAAGTCAATGGCTGTATTACATTATTTTAATATTACGAAAATAAAGACTTGTGTTGAGGTCGATATATAGTTTTAAAGGTGGTATCCGACAGCTTGCCTATATCTTATATATGTAACAGTATTAGACATTTGTTTCGGGTATTTGTACATATTTTCTGCAGAAAAAAACAACATACATTTGTCTAAGCTTTGGCGATTTTCAACAGAACCTCAATTTTAGGGCAGCAAAACTCGTTAATCAACACTTAAATCTGTATTTTTTTCAAATCTATAGATAAGAACGATTGGGATTCCTGCTAAAAATAGACATCGACGTCACAACGGATGACGTGGATGAACTAAAACATGAGTGGTCACGTGGGTTTGTTAGTTTAAAAATAGCTAACTGTGCAGCGTGGCTCAGATAGGAAAAACATGTTTGAAATGACGATTGTGACGTTATGTTTCACATTTTAGACCGATGTAGGACATCAATAAATAGCATTTTCCGAGATCTGTTTGGGTAACAATGATTTTATTATGATCTTAAATGAAAATATTTTTGGTCCAAACTGTCGGATACCTCCTTTAAGGATTCATTCCGAGGTCAATATCACACTGACCGAAACATCTTAAAATTCTCTACGTGTCATACTCTATTAAATTACGCGGTCATTGTTGTTTTTGTACACCAGGCCATACGCGCTTCTCGTTGCAACATAAAACTTTCAAAGAAGTCGACCCAGTTCGCCAGGACCGGTCGCAATAGCTCAGATGGTAGAGCGTCGGCTTGCGGATCGGGAGGTCGTGGGTTCGAACCCCGGCCGGGTCATACCAAAGACTTTAAAGTTGGTAGTAGTGGCTTCCCTCCTAACGCTCGGGGCTACGGGGACAGCATTACGCCTGACTCGTCGGTGTCAGTATAATGGACCGGCCGGGTTCAGTCCCTGGGCACCTCATAAGCGCCCCTGTGCTGTAATGATAGAAATGTCGCTGCGCAGTATCGGCAAAAATGCCGGCTAATCCTTATCCTAATCCCAGTTCGCCAGCATTCATTTCCTCAGTCTGTTCTCACATTTTTTTCTCGACAGATAATTACGAAAAGCATTCACTGCTACCAATGTTACCCTTTTTGTACTTTTCTATGTTATATTTTCCCTTGCTGTTACCAAATCAACATGACACACTGATAAACTGTCGATTTTTGTTACCAGACGCCATTGTTGTTGTAGCAATAGTGCGCGTAAAAAGAACACGAACGTCAGTCTATGTATTATGTTCTCGGTGTTCACGTAAAAAAATCTCGAGTCAATATCACATTTACATTGACTCACAAATGACCAGTACGCGACCAATCAAAACGCTTCAAATTTAAAGGGTATGTGATATAATAATATGTAATGGGTGTTTGTGGATGGAAAAGAAGGTAAATCATGTGGTGAATTGTTGTAGGTGAAACAGCATTCGCACCATGTTTCAATATATACTGAAGGAAAAAAGTTTAGCAAGTTCAGAGAGGATTGACTCCTAGGGAACTTTGTGACCCGCGGAAGATCGTCCGTTTTGCTGTGCACATACTGCACGGGATTTTCTTGAAAGTTACGTTTCAAGTAAACACACATCGTCGGATACCCCCGGTTGATTCTATTACGTTACTCTCCATTCATCACCCGTGGGCAAATTGCTACTCATTCCGTCGTTTTGTTTACTATGAAATGCCGCAATCCGATTGGTTCGCTAAGAAAATCCAGCGGATCTGCCAACCAATCAAGTTTACGCTTACATACCACTTCGATGACCGATAATCGTGTAGCTAGGTCGTCCTGTAGTTTGCAACACCGGTTAAGTTTATTTGCGCACACATTACACGCAACGTCACTGTCTTCATGGGCAAGGATACCGATTTCGTTTAAGACCGACGTGTATTTTGCAATACTTGCTGGAGTGCCCAAAGATCTGTAAGAACATCTGTCGCGGATCGCTGACAGACATACTTTACACTTGCGATGCGCTGTACCGGTCGCCATGTTTACGTTCTCAGGTCACCGTATTGATCTTCCGATTGAAGAGTATTTAATTTTGTAACCTATCATCTGATTGGATAATGTCTGTTCTGTTCTGTTCAAACAAAACGACGAAATGAGTAGCAATTTGCCCACGGGTGATGAATGGAGAGTAACGTAATAGAATCAACCGGGGGTATCCGACGATGGTAAACACATGGTGTAGTTTAAAAAAAGGGGGAAATCATGTTGTCAATGGATGAGCATAATTAGTCAATATGAAAACGTTTTAGTCACATTGATTTATAGACGAAAACCAAAAACGTAAAAATCTTTCTAAACTTTTTTTCCTTCAGTATATTACTAAAATATGTATGATCTGTTTTACAAGGCCTCCATATCTTAAAGGTGGTATCAAACACACTATCGAACCACTGCTATGTGGAATTTGAGAATTGGTTTTGTATAAACCCATGCTTAAGTCTTAATAAATGCGATAGTGAAAAATAACTGTATTGTTAGACAGAAGTATTCGCGGAAATATCACTCAGGATGTGTATTCTTTCCAACAGTATAAAATGTAAAGTAGATATCTACGTCAGAGCTGATTACGCGGATGACTATATAACGTGTATCAAAAGTAAGTCGTCACGTGATTTCTTAGGTTTAAAATAGCTATCTTTGCAGCGTGGCTCGGATAGGAAATACCTCTATGCAATGACAAGTGGTGATTTATGCTTGACTGTTCACATGGATCTAAGATATCAATGAACAGCATTTTGATGGACCTTTCAGGCAACAATGACTTATTTGGTTATTTGAGAAAAGAAATTTTGGTCCAAACTTTCGGATACCACCTTTAAGCTGATAACTACGGATACAAATGCCAACCATTTTGTATTCCACAGAGTTTAGTATGACTTAAAGTGGTCCGGACTCATCGAAAAATTATGTATTTAAAAACAAACTAACAGGAAGGGCCTTTTCATTTTTTTTTTCACGTAAAATAAACAGTTTCCCGTATCTAACGTTGCGTAAACCGCGAACTTCGTTTTTTGTTGTTTTGTTTTTATTGTTGTTGTTGTTGTTGTGTGTTTTGTTTGTTAAACTGCACCGACAAAATAATGGTCATATTGGCGATGTCAATCTTATGATTGATGGAGGAAGACCCCAGACAAATAACTTGGCAGAACAAGCTAGCTGGAAAACCTCCACACATGAAAATTCTCGCCCCGACCTGGACTCGAACACATGCAGTGAGAAGCTGATGAGCTTCAAATCGGCGACTCTTATCGCTCGGCCACGGGTCGACGTATGCTCTTCAAGTAACATAAAGACGAAGTTGTTCAACAACACGGCGATGACACATTATCATTTACAAGTTTGAAACGCGAATGACCAGTTATTAGTTATTCGCTGAAAAATTTACAGGCTAGATGTCAACATACACTTGCGAATGTTACTCAATGTATACTCACTTTATCGAGGCGATAATTAATGTACATTGTCTGCTGTTTTTTATTTAACTCTTATATTCCCTGCCCCCATTGCACGGTATTTTAGACTGAGACAAATGTTATGGCTCTTTAATTATGTAAACTATCAACTTTTGAATAAATTGTGCTTACAATAAAATAAAAAAATGGCGGAAACATGCAAACGATACTTATGTTAAAGATGGTATCCGAAGGTTTGCTTACATCTTATACATTTAACAAAGTATTTCTCCAGCACTGAAGAATTTCCGCATAAATACTGCATACACCTATACTTTAGTTGAGAGATGAGATGGGATGGGATTTGCTGACATTTTTGCCAAAACTGGGCAGCGACATTTCTATCATTGTAGCACAGGGGCACTTATGAGGTGCCCTGGGACTGAACCTGGCTGGTCCATTATACTGACACCGACGAGTCAGGCGTAATGCTGTCCCCTTAGCCCCGAGCGTTAGGAGGGAAGCCATTATTACCAACTTTAAAGTCTTTGGTTTGACCCGGCCTTTGTTTGAACCCGCGACCTCCCGAACCGCAAGCCGATTCTTCAGTTAAAGCACCAGCTGTAAATAACATTACGTCAATTGAAAGATTGTACAAATCGCGATATATTGCTCTAAATGTCCATTGTTCCAGATTTATGAATAAGCTAATAATAGATACCGACTTCAGAGCTTATTTCTCGGATGATCATGTAAAGTGATCTCAAAACTAAGCGATCACGTGTTTTTTTTTCTCATTTAAAAATAGCTTAGAGTGCAGCGCAGCTCGGATAGACATTACATCTTTGTAATGACAAGTGGGGTGGTATGCTGTACATTTCACATAGCTGTAGGGCAAGATAATAAGTATTTCCAAAAACTTGTCAGGTAACAATAATTTATCTTTTGCATGAAAGAAAAAAAATGTCCATAAATGCCAGATGCCAACTTTACAGCGTCTATCTCGGATACCATCCAGGAAGTCCACACCACAGTGACTATGTAATAATATAACCCATATAGTTAATTAATTCCAGTATTGGTTGTTTGGAGTTCCGATTATTGCGACTTGCTGTGACATTCTGTCAGGTGTTAACATCATGTCTTATTATGCTATATTTAAGTAGTAGTCAATACTAAATTGTTAACTATTTCCTAACAGTCATCTAGTTGTTACAGAGTCTATCAATAAAGACATTCCAATCAAACAGTTCCCAATCCGGATCTGCTTAATTTGTCAATTTTTTTATCAATTCAATTCTTGATAACCAAGCTGTGAGTACATCATAACTCAAGCAGTAAGCTCGATACGGGGCGGAGGTGGGTGCTATTTTTTGTTTGAACCGCTTCACCGCCTTGACAACGTAACTACTGCATGCAGGAATGTCCCCTCTTGTCCACAATACAATAGCCAGCATGGATAAGCATCTTCGTAGCTGTTTAGCACTTTACAAAACCAGCCACGTGGTGTGCAGACCGCGGTACTCTGTTGATATTATAGTGTCCTGCAGACACTGCAGTGGAAATGAAATATGGGAAATTATTATCCTGACACCGGGCCAACCAGTTGTGGAACAACCCTTATATTTGCTTGAGCGTTAGCAAGGGAGCTGTACCTCTACCATTTTTACGACATTCATGTATTTATATGTTGAATACCAATTAAATATGCATGTTTTATTTGTTGAATACATATACAATATGTCCGTATTTATATGATGAAGAATCAACGATTACAATGAAATTAGTTTAATTTTTGACAGTTGATTATTTTCTGTCGTTTTAAAGATGGTATTCGAGAGTTTTGACCAAACATATTGTCATAATACATCTTAGTAAACCTTTTTTATATGAATGGATCTCGTAAAATGCTGTTTATTGATGTCCTACACCTGTTGGAATAGTGAACCATAACGCAATTACAAGCATGTATTTTCTATCTGAGCCACGTTGCACAGTTAGCTTTTTCTAAACGAAGAAAACCATGTGACCACTTATGTTTTAGTTCATCCACGTCATCCGCTGTGACGTCCATGTCTATTTTTAGCAGGAATCCAAAATCGTGCTTATTTACAGATATTGTTACATATATAAGATGTAGGCAAACTGTCGGATACGACATTAAATCTTCCTATGTTTTACAGCTAAGACGGCACCCAAAGCGAGTGTAAGTATCCTATCGAGCGCACAGGCACAGGGCGATACCGGCGATCTGATTGGCTGGTAAGAAGTGTCCGTTTTTTTGCCACATAGTGTTGCCATCTCTAATAAAAAACATGTCGTAAACAAGTAGATCGACATGTCGTAAACAAGTAGATTGGTATGTCGTAAAGTAGATTAGTATCCTTCTAAGTCACAATATTTTGATATTGTCTTATCTAGTCTAGTTACGACTTCTTTAACTTTAAGCATGGGGATTACGAATTGGTCAGGTCTAGAAAAATAGTGTAGATCCAGATCAACCATCCAGCTCTGGGAACTGTCCGATCAGGTTCTGCATTATTTAATGCCAAGTCATTAGCAAAACACGTTGTTACCAGTAAATTGAATCGTTAGCAAATAACAATTTCCTATTGGCTATTAACCACTTTAGAATAATTATTCAATTTGCATGAAGTGTAATTGACAGTTATTTACGTACAAAGCGATAACTGTCAATGTTAAAACTCATTAGTAAAAAAAAATCGTAAACATTATTAATTTTTAAATGGTTACTATAATAGCTCTTTATATAGACAGTGCTATGTCAATATTGTTGTCTGTTTGTTTTTGTCTGTTGGATTTATCGTCCCACCAACAGTATTTCAGTTATTTGGAGACTGAGTCCACTTAAGGATTTCCGACCCTAATGCTGCACCTCCAATTGAAGAGCATCAAAGTTAGGGTTAAAATACTTCAAAACAGGGGGGTGTGGGTTCGAATCCCGGTATGGGCACGGATGGTCAACTTTTTTCTTTCTACCTTTTCACTTTGACAATTATTTCTGTATCTCTCTACCAGATTGAGAGAGAAATATGTACAGTTTTTTATTTTATTCTTGTAAATGACAAAATTGTAATTCATTGGCCTTTTCCAGTAGCATTGAGTCGAAAATAAATTGAGGGGTGATGAACTTCAAAATTACTTTTTTCCTTAACAGTGAGGTAAAAGTTCTTATTATTTTTTAGCATTTGTGCATTTTTCCTCTTATCCACAGCCGATCTGCAACATTTATCTTGTTCTAAACTACATATTCTATGTCTGGGAAATATTTTGTTGATTTATTTATGATGTACTATTAAAAACCAACACACAGATACATGTTTTGTTTATTCATTTTATTTTTTAAGGAAAACACTTACTTTTGTCTGGCATGGTGGTCGGACTTTTTTGGTCAATCTGGCGATCAAGGGTAGTAAACTTCAGTTATGTATAAAAAAATTATCAGTCGGTAAATTTGACTTAAACTTTGCCAATAAGTGAGTTATAGCATATACTTGCCAGAAATAATATTCATTTTCTGATTCAGAGACATCACTGTTGGAGTCGGAAATCCTTAAAGCAAATATAGTGCTGTCTTCACTGTGTAAAGCACTCGTGAACACGTTTCTCTGGCATGATACCATACACAGTCACAAAATCCTGACGCCGGGTCAACCAGTCGAAGACCTACCATTATAAATGTATTTGGTTGAGTGTCAGCAAAGGAGCTATACCACCACTTTTTAAAAGACGTTGGTTTGTTGTGGACCGGGATCGAATCCTGCTGCTCCCGTACCTGGAGCCGACGCTCCACCGATTGCGCTACCAAGTTCGGTTTCTTTAAATATATGTTGGGTATAGCCAACGATCTTTAAATCATCTGCTACATCATGTTAACAGCACATTCTCAGTCTCAGTCTTTAACTTATATCTAAAAGCAAAGATGTCTACTTTTTTTCTAGAGACTCAACCACAAATAGCAGGAGCTGAGTGATCTGTATCTGCACTATTTGTCGCTGCCCGGGATCGAACCCGGGGATTCATGTACCTGGAGTCGTGATATTGTTGACTCTATTTTACGACATTCTATTTTACAATGGGCTTACAGGTACGCCCCTGGACCCGCCACTGTCCCATACAAAGTTGACGTGATTCCCGGAAAAGTGCTTATGATGCAAGGTTATCCAAACCATACGTATGACGTAGATGACGTCCTTGACTTTACGCCTGCCAAAACACAAACGGGCCGGCGGTATGCGATTGGATTTGTTGTGGGAGAAGGTATGTAAAAAGACAATGTTATAAAAACGCATATATGAGTCAATAACTAATTTCACATTTGACAACAAACATAAACTGAGACGTTTAAAACAAAACAAATATATGCAGAGTGGCGTTTGCTTGTATTATAAATGCAAATAAAGAAAGACATTATCCATAATGCTCAGAAATCCAATAAATTAATAGAATGTAGATTAATACAAGACATTAACGAAACTTATATTTAAAAAATGGGAAAATTGTAAATTTATACAAAAATAACAACATGAAATTAACACACAAATTTAACAAAATGCAAACTAATGCGTTACTTAAATGCAAAAAAAAATACAAGAAATTAGCAAAATGCAGATTTAAACAAAAAATCAACAAAAAAAATAGACAAAATGCAAATTAATGCAAGAAGTTAGCAATATGCAAACTAAAACAGTAAATTAGCAACAAAACAACAACAACAACAAAAAGAAAACGCACACGAAATTACAAACGTACACAATAAAACGTTACTTAAATGGAAATTTACAAAGAAAATGCAACCTGATTATACTAATACCAAATATAATGACTTATGAAGACATTTACAAAATGAAAACAAATAAAAGGTAAAATTAATGAAGTAAATTAACAAATATTTTTTTTCTATGAATTAAACTTCTAACACCATCGTGCTAGAGACGACGGGTCCGGAGTTCCGAGGTCTGGGGTCAAGCGTTCAAACGGACACATCTGCTGAGGTGGGGTCGTCCATCTTCCAGATCAAGACCACGTGGTCTGTGGACCTGACGTTTACGGCCCCTCCCCACCCATTCTTCGCCATCGACAGCAGTGGTAGGATTGTCGTACCGTTCTTTCCATGATCCGTAGTTGTTTTGACGTACTTTCAGAAATCGATCAAAATTTGCAAGCTTCCTTGTATATAAAACATTTCTAAAGCTGCATTCATTAAAACATTTGACCTAAGTTTCTTTCTACTAAGGGATTTTTGTTTCTCAAAATTTCACACAGTTGTCAGTTTTAAATGTGGTACGCTGTCATTCCTTTTGATTTGATATTTTGATATGTGTGTGTGCATGCGTGTGTGTGTGTCTCTATGAAATGAGATTTTCTGTTGCAAAACGGTGCCGTATTTTGCAGGTTTTGTTATCGTAAAATCCCGACTGAATCCCGGAACTGAAACAGTCTCCTTCACCGCGACGGATCTGTGTGGGATGACATCATCTGGTGACGTCACTATTAATGTCAATGACGTTACCACGGTATTTATATTCGTTTCACATCACTACTTCTAGGGTTATAAGAATTAACAAAAAGCACTAGACAACCGGAAAATTCATTCGCCATATTAAGTGATCTATCTACTTACCTACTACCTACTCATATCTAGAGAGGAACGCGTGGTAAAGGTTTCGTCTTGTCGACTGAAATTGAGAATTAAAACACGACCACTCAATCTAGTTTAATAACTAATCTTATTTCTCCGAAAATGCTTATAAATGTTTTTTTTATTGAATTAGCTTTTTTTTAAAACATTGTTTGGTGATGATACAATTATTAGTTTAAAAAAGAAATTGTAATAGGGGAATTGAAAATCTGTTTGCCCATTGATTTAGAATACAAACATACCTGGGTCAATGTGATAATATATGTCGTATTGTTCTTGTAAAGGACTTGTGTAGTCATCTAAAACAATTCATAAGAACTTCTAATTTAATTTTGTGTCGTTTAAAATATCCGACAGTTTGAACAAGATTTTTTTTTATCTCTAAAAAAGTCATATACATTTACTGGTACCCGAAAACATCCAGTATACTCTTTATTGATGTCCTCCATGTGTGTGAAAAAATGGAGCATAACACCCCAGTCGACATTACAAACCAGTATTTCCTATCTGAGCCACGCTGCATAGTTAGTTATTTTTAACTAAGAAAACACAGGTGACCACTTAGTTTTGAAAGCACGCTGTAGCATCAACCGGTTTATAAGCTTTGGCATCGGTACTATTTTTAGCAGAAAGCCCCGTCGTGCATATTTATAGATTTGAAAAGAATAAACATTTAGTGCGAGCCTTTTACCATTAGTAGTGTCTGAATTGGTGTAGTGTTCAAACTCGTTCTTTTGACCAAAGCGTGACTGTATTCAGAAATAAGGCTCGATTCCACACCCACCACCAAAAAGCAAAACAAACTTGTGATATAAACAAATTGCTGGATACCACATTTGATCTATTACAGACACCTTCAACTTTGACGACCCTACTGACAAGTTCTTCCACGGTTAACAAACCGACGACTACACGCTTGGTTAAAACAAGTTCTTCTGCTACAACTGTAGCAAAACCACTGACTACACATCAAGCTAAAGCAACAATTGGGGACAGCGAAACAAATCACGTGACACAACCAACCGGAAACGCCACAGATGTTTCATCGACAGTGCAGGATGAAACAGAAAATGACAGTAAGTGGTTTATGTATGAATTCATTTTGTTTTTCATTTTATGGTCGCATTTACATCTAGTTTAAACAGGCTAGGCATGATAATTTGAATATTTGATGATTGGGCGGTGTCGCTGCCGACAGCGTCCATATTTATGAGAAAGCTAAATTCAAAAGCGTGAAGGGTTTATTCTGCGTGATATTGACTATCCGCGGTCAGTCGTCATGCGCATACAGAAACAAATTAGTGTTGGAACGGGTGTAGATGCGTTACCCGTTAATTGTGTCTTGGCATGCTTCAAATGTTAATATTATAATTGTAATCCATTTAAACTAGACGTTCAAGTGATTATATGTGTAATATAGATATACATGAAATTCAGATTTATGAATAAACTACGGCGCGCAAGAATATCACTCAGTGAATAAAGGTACAAAAGAAGGGAGATGTTTTTAGAGTGTTGCACCAACTATTCATTATGTACTATGAGGTGATATTCGCGACATATTTGCGCGGGGTCTCACTGCCATCTGCAGATCTATACCTTTTTTACGATCGGGATTTAGATTCTGATCACAGGGGTGTAGTGTTTACGAACGGAATCAAGGCGAATGACTGTCGAGATGCCGTTTACTTTAGTTTGCCTACCGACCTACTATTAATTGAGAGTTAATTTTGAACCCAGTGTATTTTGATCTCGTCCAGTAGCACTTAAGAGCAGTTAAGATATTAATTTAGTTAACATACATCATAAAATCACATGGAAAGAATTATGTATCTTATAGTTTCTGTGATCGAAATTAGGCGACTGTTTTGTAAATTTTGTCCCAATGTATAATCGTTATTTAGAAGAGGATTTTGTTTTGCAGCTGAAGACTTGCCTGCTTTCCAGTGCGTTGCGCAATCATTTAACACGAAAAAATTAAACTGAACATTTTTTGAACTTCTTTAATCCTTTACTGGGTAAAACTTACACTGCCCAAACAGCGCCTTTTAGCGCTTTGATTTGGCACTGGACTTCAGCTGACTTTCTATCGTTTTACGCCCTATAATGTTAATGTTTATTTCTCGTCGCGGGAAGAATAGCTGTACTCTTTTAAAGGTGGTATCTGACAGTTTGGACCAAAACTATTTTCCTTAAACATCTTAATAAACCATTGTTACCTGAACAGATCTCGCAAAATGCTGTTTATAGATGTCCTACACCTGTCGGAAAAGTGAACTATAACGCATCAATCGTGAATACAAAACATGTATTTCCTATCTGAGCCACGCTGCACAGTTAA
>CM017564.1:54024706-54254706 GCA_007844125.1 Sinonovacula constricta | reverse complement strand
AGTGCAGATCCTAAACTCTTAAATTGTGGGCACAATCACCTTGATTAGTAATGTTTTTCCACGCCTGTTTTCTTTTTTTAGAACTTATGTCATAAGCTAATGCAATTTGGACTGCCAGTTCTGTTTTATGCATGGCCTCAAAGTGTCTAGGAAGCTTTCCAGGATACACTTTCCCACAGTAAACACACTCATGTTTTTTGTACCACTTTCTTGTTCCATCTTTGTTTTTTTTTTACTTACAGCAACATACATTACTTTGTTACTTAAAATGTTAGTTTCCTGCACTGTGTCAGTTTGGTTTTCCACAAGGTTACTATGAACAGGGTCTATTTCTGGAAAGCTATTATCACCTCCCTGATACTGAACTATTTCAGACAAATTACTGTCACTGTCCTGCTCCTGAACTATTTCGGACACATTATCAACATCTGTATCAACATCTCCAATATCTTCATCGTCGGACATACTGTCTTGAATATAGTCACTATCTTGATCATTTTCATCTGTCATGTCTTCATGAGATGTACCGTCTTCCTGGTCATCACAGGTCTGATAACTGCAAGTAAAGAAATAATGCAACTTTTATTAAAACTAAATGCTGTCAGAATAGGAATCTTCTAGTGCATGGTGGGGTATGATCCCTCTACTTTAATAATAAATAACTTCATCTCCTAATATTTTGGTCCTCACTTTGTTAACACAAACTCATTCCCTTTATCTGAAATCTTAAGTAAATATGAGGACTCAGGCATAATTTTTCAATTATTCGCATTAGGACTTACAATTTTTTAGTCCTCACTTTGTTAACAAAAACTCATTTCATTTATCTGACATCTTACGTAAATATGAGGACTCAGAATTAGGGCTAATTTTCAATCATTTGGATTAGGACGACAACAATTATACCATTATGAGGAACCAAAACTATGATCATTTCTGGTTGTTGGAAAATATCATAAAACTGGTCATGTGACTTTTTTAGCTCTTGAAGCGATTTTGTTTTGTTTTGTTAAACTCCACCAAAATTGAGATGTAACAAGACTTGTTTCAAAGTAATTATTTACAACACACGTTAAGGGAAACCTTAATCAAAATAAGTAAACAGACAGTGTAATACTTTATTATTTTATATGAAGCTTAAAGTCACAACCTTATCATATCAAAAATCATTTTGAAAAGCAAGTAGTTTGATTGGAGTTAATGGAAGATGCCTTATTGTAGAATATAAATGTGAAATATAAAATATTATGGACAATTAGAAAAAAGCCTTTATAAACCTAGGTATTACAATCAAATATAACATGGGAATGCTGAGCACATGTTCGAACCCACAATCTCCTAATTGGAAGGCCAGCATTTTACTACTGAGCTATTAAAGCACAATTAAAAACATAGGAAAGGTGTGTGTTCTAAGTGTTTTAGTTCACTTCTAACAGTTATATTGCTATATATCTGGTTCATTTAGATCTCGGGTCTGTTCATATTTGTATTAATATATTAACTAGTGTGGCTTTTACGTGCTACAAATCCTTAAAAAATTTGTTTTGGTTGTATTACCTCAAATCGCAATGTGTGTCTTCTGCACCAAGCTGTCCTCCCAAAGAAAGTAAAATTTCTTCAGCTTCCTCTGGAAACATGAATAAAGCCAATTAACAGAATATGACTCATTTTAATCTTTTTTTGTTCTAAAATAATATTCATTGTATTAAATAATAATCAATGTTTAAGAAATAGCTATCAACAGAATTGATTTATAGCCCCATCTTACCATTTGTCTCGATCACTTGAATAACAGCATTCCATGTACCACTGACCTCTGTGGTAATCATTTGTTTTAAATTATTCTGACATTAATTTGCATGAGTGAAAGTAACAGTCACCGATAATTGACTCCTATATACTGCCTTCTTCCAAACAATTCCCACATGCAACATTAACCTATTGCACTCTGACATTGACCTTGGAATTATGCACCCTCAGAATGAAAGGATAACTTACTCCATGAGACCAATCAACTAACAACAACAGAAGATCATAAGGAATAAGGGCAAAGTTACTGAGATTTTTTGTGTGTGACATACTGATAAATTGAAGTAAAAAATTACCCTTCTTGAAGCAATTAGTTTCTTTTGTAAATCCCAGTTTTATACCTTGAAAAATATGCTTATTAGAAATCCTCGACCGTTTTGGTCCAGAGCTCCTTGGAAAGTCCACATCACCTTGAATTTCATACTCCTCCTGAAAACAGAACAATGTATTTTGCAGACAAAACTACTGAAATTACCTTGCTATAATTAAGCAAACAAAGCTAGAATTTATGCCCAAATACTATTTCTGGATTCCAGTTTACAACAATGATAGCTTTTTAAATGGACATACTACAGAGATAAATACAGGAAAGTGCAACTAGAGGTGCCTTCACGATTCAGTGAACAACTAGAATGTGTCCTCGGACACTGATGCCCGCACTGCTGCAACAAAATTTGTAATAACAAAGGGCCATAACTCTGGTAGAAATGGTCGCAGGAAAAAATCCTTTTATAACGATCATCTGTGCAAGTTTGAAAGAAATCTGCCTTATAGTTTAGGAGGAGTTGATGCCACAAGATTTGGAAACATACGTAGGTACGGATGGATGAGTGCAACTCCCTATGCCTCCCACTTTGTGGGGGCATAAAAATGTTGTGGCTAGCAGGGCAAATGCTGCAGATGCAAGGACAGATGCACAGCTAGACAGATCTGGAAGACTGTCATTCTGTCACTAATTCTCCACTGCTCTAAGCGGGATATAAAATATTAATGTTTGAACATCAGTTAAACAGTGTCAAGTCTTCTAGTATTGTTTTCTAGGAAAGTCACAACTCAAGATTGACAACAGACCACAATGCGAGGACATTTTCAGACCAACAATGTGAGGACATTTTGTAATCTTACATTCAGTGATGTGATGTAATATAACAACTATGTCAACAAGGTACAGACTTTATGAGGACCTGTGAAATCTACACATTCTTTTATTAAAAGTTACCTCTGGTAGGTAGTACCCTGCTTCCAATGACTTTTCAACATATTCATGACCAAGGATCCAACAGTGATGAGCTATTCCCAGAATGTACTTCATGGTTCGTTGGACAATACGACTACTTGTTTCCTCTGAAAAAATGGAATCTTTCAAACTTTTAAACGGAATGGTGAAATAAATCAATTCTCGAGAATAACAAGAGCACCTCCTACCAGCACGAATGCTTGTCTGCAAGTGTTTGACCTTAAGCAATAAGCATTAAAGTACAAAAAGGGCCTTCATTGTGACAAAATGCACATTACAGTTAAGGTTTGTGCCCAACAGACTCTCCAAATGAAGGTAGTTTGCAAACTACAAACTATAAAGGCTATTGCTTTTTTAGTATTCAAGAAATTAACAAATTTTCTAACTACAAAAAGAACCACAATTCTAACAAAATGCAAGAAAAGGCTATGGTTTATGGTCTGTGTACTCTGCCGATGATGACAAACAAATCTTGCAAACTTTCAAAGCAGACGCGCTTAGTTTTTCAGACAATATGCAAATGAAAGTTATGATTCTTGTCCTACTAACTAACCTATTGATGCCCCCAAAAAATACTCAAAGTTTTAAAGAATTATCTTTTATACATACTGACTTACTGAGGGCAAACATAGTCCCCTCTGGCAATACACCAGTAGCTTTCAAGGATAAAATTTTCATAATTCAAGTGTTGTAACAAAATCACAACAACCGATTACCTGTTTCCACGATTACATGTGTTGCATCATTGTCAAATACACGACTGTAACATCCCCCACATTTTTTCGTCAGTTGTACCAGTTGCTTCTGGAACACAGAACATTATCAAGGATTTAAAAATACACAATCTTTTTTTAACAAAATCTATCCCAAAAACACTATGACAAATGAATAAAAGACAGATGAAAGAATTCAGTCTACTGATTCACTGAATGTGTAGTGTAACATTTAAATTATTTTTCTAATTTTCCCCCAAAAAATATATAATTTTTCTTAACAGCTGTATGAAATTCCTAACTGAATACCACATTTAAATGTAAAAAGTTCAGAAAAGTAAATATATTCCATAAAACATAGCTTTATTTCAACAGTGTACATAAAACATACCTTTATTTTATCTTTTCCTGAGCAAATGAACTGAAACTTCGGTCTCCTTCCTTGACCTGTAATTTAAAATTAAACACAGTGTGATAACTTCCAATTGTTAATTCTTAGAAGAAAATTAAATTTTTAAGATATAAAGGAATAAATAAAATTTGTACTGTTGCATGAAAACTTTTGGTCTGAATTAAAATGTGGCAGACATGTCTGTCAGACTTATGGTCTACTACTTAGCTTGACAAAATATTGCCGACGAGAAAATATGCCGTAAGGAAGGAATGATTGGAGGTCGGCAGAGTGAAATGTGGTGAATGTGGGGACCGGAAGTTGGGGAATTGTTAGTTTTGGCGCCAATGTCTGATTCGGATTTTGAAATTTTAGAAACACTGATGTATTAGTATGAAATGAATTGTACAAAAAATATTTAAAATAATTTAACACGAGCTTGGCATGTCTCCCCCACTTCATGGTAATTTACCTTTGTCTGATCAGGCAAACCTCTGACAATTATTTTGCAAATGACACATTAATTGTTTGGTGCATGCATAAAATTTATACATCATTATAAATTTCTCATTTTTGAGTACAAGGCCATTTGAAATTTTAAAGATGATTTTATTCTGGGTTCCCACAAAGCTCCAGAAACAAAATTCCAAGTCAATATCATAACATAGATAAATTTCTAGACACTCAATAAAGCATCTCTAGCCTATCCCAATAGTGGTTATCTGAAAACTATAAATGTTGCATGATGCAAATTATTTGTGTGCTTGCTTAGTTCCTTTATCTTTACAGAGTCCTCAGATAGCAAAATGTCCTCAGACTGCAAAATTCGTTGGGTGTGTAAATGTACATGGGATGTAGTTCCAGTAACTGAACCTCATCATACTTTTAGATTGTGCACCTTTGTGAGTGAACAACCCAAAGCTTCATAAGTTCAATCATTGCTTTTATTTGCATGGGAAATTTGAACTGGTATAGGTTTCATGTTGCATGCATTTGTTACTAGAGCTCTTTAAGATATTTCACAAAGGTATTGTGAAAAATGCAGCAATGTGATTTTGATAAAATTATGATTCCATTTCTCTTCAAAATCAGTGGTTGAAATTTGAGCTTTTAAATTTGGGCTACTTACTGATTGGTTGCTTGCCTTGGATATACATGTTAAAAATCAGAAGTTTGTAACTGCCTCTTTTTACAAATAATTAGAATGGATAATACATCAAACCGTAAAGATTAGGTTTCAAAATAATCTTTCAGTTTTGAAATAACATTAAATGTAGCAGATATACTCCCTGTGTGAACTGTCCCAATTGGAAATTATAGTTTCATTCATTCTTTATTTTAATTGTTGTCTAAACAAAGTCATTATTTGAACCCTCTTTTATTGTTAACTACAAACAACAGCAACAATCAATAAATACTTAGAAATTATAACCAAATCGATTCCCTCCGGACTAGTGTTGGGAATCATAATTGATCATCAGGCGAAATCGGGTGACACTTCCTATGCGATTTCACCTGTAATAATAGGTTTCTAAATCTACAGTTTTATGTTCACAAATGATTTTTGATTAGTAGCTTACATAATAACTCGATACTATAGTGTATTTGCCGCCATTATCTACAAAGCAATTAGTGTTTCAAGGACAAAATACAAATTTTTCATTTGGTTTCTTTTTACATGTACTAAACTATTTTTTCCGGATGCTTGAAACCGGGCTGCCATTTTTAGAGTGATTTCCCTTAGTGGCCGAATAAGTGTAAAAGCCGGAATCTGTATCTTTATCTGGAGTGCATTCTCACTCTTCTGTTAATCAATTATGAGAGAATGACATCAATTATCAGCATCAAGAATGTTTAGACGCTGCTAAATTGCTAATTGATATCTTCTGATCATCGACACATCACTATCCCTCATCCTCCACCACCCACTTAATATTTTAGTGGTTCATGGCTGTCTTAGTTAAAAGCCAAAGCCAAAAACTTTCAATTGTATTTAAAACATATAAACACTGATGAGGTGAAATAGGTAGATCTTTTTGATACTCTTAGTCTCAACCTTTAGACTGTACCTTTAAATATGGAAAAGGATTTTGACACCAACAAATGTACAAACAAACAAATAAACTATAAATAAAACAAAAGGGTCATGAAGACTTTGAATCGCTCACCTAGTAGTGTGAGCTAAGTAACTGATGCTAAAATAATACAAAGTAGGTCAGGTCCCATTCATGGTCAATGAAAGTTAGTATTAAGATTAGTGTGCAAAACTGTACATGTCAATAAATATCAAGGCTGTATCTCTAAAAGAAAATGTCCATGGACACACACTTGATGATGGACATTGAGCAGTCACAAAATCTCACCATGTGCCTTTGGCTCAAGTGAGCTAAAATATATAAATCTTCAAAGAAACATGTATCGCTGATTCCACTATCAGAAGAGAAATATTTGAGTTAAATCAACATATATCTATTACTGTTAACTAGGATCTTAAACAGTTAACAGACCTGGGTAATTAAATTTTTAATTCATTGCAATTGAATTTCATTTCCAGTTTACTTGAATGTTTGCATTAAATTATAATTAAAAAAATAGTTCATATTTGGGCTGTAACTTACAATTGCATATCACTTTCCAATTACCGTCGTTCCGAGTTCAATACTTGGTTCTAGAGGCATGGATACTGGTCTTGAATGAATAAAGAAATAAATAAAAATATCCATACTGTTTTCATGTATTTTACTTTGTATTGCAATACAAGCTATTATTCCACTTGGCAGCTATGGCATTTGCCATTTTTCAACTTTGCAGCCATGATGGCAGCCATATTTACACATTATTGTTTCAAAAAAGGTATGAGTACTTATCAGTAGAAAATCAGCGATACATTGTTTAATTAAATTGATGACGCATTTTAAGGCTTAACTCCAACAGCGTATAACTTAACCTTATACATGCCTGTACTTGATTTTTCACCATCTGGTGATT
Source organism: Sinonovacula constricta (assembly GCA_007844125.1). Lineage (NCBI taxonomy): Eukaryota > Metazoa > Mollusca > Bivalvia > Cardiida > Solecurtidae > Sinonovacula > Sinonovacula constricta. Next base: position 54,247,568 of record CM017564.1, on the reverse strand, counting down.
TGTTCTGTCAGTACATGCACACAGCAATTAATATAAATTGCATAAGATGCGAGGCCAATGATTGTAAAATGTTCAAATGAACATCCATAAATTTGCCTGTAATGTCTACAGTATTCTCACTGCTTTGGGTAATGCGAACCATGAACTTGGGATTTGGAATTTTAGCATGTAAATGCTGTAAATTGGGTACAGAAAAGAAGATGTAAATTGGAGGAGTGATATAAATATGTTTGGGAATATTTATCCTTCTTTTTAGGGCTGATTTTTTTTTGCCAATCCCCAGTATCCAAATTTCTTTTAAAAAACATTTATTTTCCCAAAAATTTAAACTCTACTTCATTGTTCTTCCCCATTATCAGAAAACTGTGTGTATTACCCAATATTCCAAAGCCGTTTACTCTTTCCCAACATTGGAAAATACATGCTGTGAAATATTTTAACTAATACACCGATTTTGATGAAACTTTGCATAAATATCATTACTTAATTTTTAAATTCTGATACCAACGAAATCCAGAAAGTTTCACTTCCCAAAAGGCTTTTTGTTCTTAATTGATAAGACCACCACCTGCAGGTGTCAATGCTTTGCTGCAGTTGTCAGAGCAAAAAATCAGACTTTAATTTAATATCAATTCTCTACACCCACCCACAGAGTGAGGACATTTGGAAAAGCGTGGACTTACACTTTGGTCCTCACATTTACATTTTCAGCAGTTACATTTCCGTGAGTTTTTAAATTATGTACAGTTATATATAATTCAGCATTCCAGATATTGTTTCAACAATGTTGGTAAAATTTAATTACCCAAATTTTCAAACCATGGAAGTAAACAGATAAACGGTACAAGGAAAAATAGTTAGTACAGTTATAGGACTGATATTTTTTTTCTATTTCCTAAGTATTTGTTCTCTCATACTTTCATAGGTAAAGAATATTTTAAAGATTTTAAGTGTAAAATAAAAAAAAACACACCTCCTTATCTGGAATTCCGAGTTTAAACATTTGATGTATTAAAATCAGAAATTCAACATGGATAGATTTAATTTGGTAATTTCACATTTTGGAAAGTTATTGTGCAGTTTAAGTTAATTAGCATCCATGGGCAAGTAAGAATTTTAATGGGCAAGTTTAGCCACATTTCAACTTGTCCTGCGAGCAAACTGTTAACAGGGCTGTTATAATTAAAACTTACCCTTCTCCATGCATAGTCTACACCTCCATAGTTATACACAATTTCTTCTCCTGAAGTGATGTCATGCAGAGCAAAAATGCTGGTACATATTCTTTCTTTACTTTTAGCATTTTGACTTGGAGATTTGGTGATAAATGGTCATCATTTCTGAGACGCCCATACGACCCATCATCAGTTGTGGCATCAATCCTATAATGACAAAAGAAAAAATAAGACTGAGAAAATTCCAGAAGAGGTGGTCTAAAAGAGCTAAATACAAAAATGGCAATGATAGCCCTATATAGCTCACTTGACCTTATTGTCAAAGCTTCAAACACAAGAAAGTGTGTGATGCGAAACGCCAGGTGCACAACTGCACATGCTGACAAAAATTTGTTTAAACTTTGGTAATGCTAGGTTCAATGAATACTTTTGGAGCTACGTGCTACACATCATTAAAATGGCTAAGTTTTTACCAAGTCAGAGGTCTTAAGTCTTACATGACTGAATGAATCGTGATGCAAAGCCCAGGTGCATAACTACAAAATGTCAACCAAAATTCCTGTCAAGCTTTGTGACTAGGTCTTTATGAGCTAGGTATGACACCACTAAAATGACAATTTTACACAAAAAGAGCCATAACTCATACATGACTGAATAAATTCGGACGTGAAACCCAAACTACACATGCTGACCAACATTCATGTAAAGTTTTGAGACTATACATCATATAGTTTTAGAGCTTGGAACGAAACAATATTCTGTGAAGGATGGACTGACGGAAGACCGAAGGACAATGACAAATTAATTTCTCTCTCCCACCCCCCCCCCCCCCCCCCCCCAATCTTTAAAGTGTTAGGGATATCATAATTCATAGGATCTGGAAACCAATTTTAAGTCCTCAGATAGCAAAATGTCCTCATACTGCAAATTTTGTTGGTGTGTAAGTCACTGGAAACAATGTAATACAAGAACCAAAAGCTATGCTACTATTTTTCTCTCAAACTTACCAAAAACGTTTTCCTCTTCTGACTTCATATATGTACGTATCATCCCCTGACGGCTCAGTTTGTACTTTTTTCCTGCGTATATCAAAACAAAACTACCCGTTCTTATATTTTCTGATACATGTGTGCGCATCATGTATGCGCATTGTAAGTAACCAATCAGATTGCTCATAACATCCTTTAGTTAGATAAACGCGACCCACATACTGATTGGTTGTGTTTTTACACTTCTCATCACGTGATTTTGTCAATGACTAGTAAATTGTGTATAATGTGTGTGTGGAAGGTTATAAAACCTACCAAAATGAGGACCTCCCAATTTTCACAGATTCAATAGGGGACCTCATGAGGATATGCTATCCAGAAAATCAATCAGAGGACCCGAGTGTAAGACCTCCCTTTGAAAAAAGTCCTCTCTCTGTTGGTGTGTTTTCATACGAGGGTCCTCCGAATGGTACCTATACAAACACACACACACACACACACACACACACAACACATAGAGAGCGAGACAGAGACAGAGTAACGGACCATAACTTCGACCTATGCAGTCAACAGACAAAACTTACTTTAAAAGCCTAGTATTTAAACCTGACATTTATGTGTTTTAACAGCTCTATTCTTTTTCCTAAGGTTGGGGTGTGTGATATATCCCCCATCCCCCATCTTGGATCCATCCATGCATGCTCATCTAGCTTTGGGTAGCAGAGAAAATACGTACCTCTTTTTTAAATATGAAATGCTTTGAAATTGTTTGTTTTTTTTTGTTTGAATTCGTAAATAAGATTAAATTAAACCATTAGCAGATATGTAATTGTCCAGCATTTAAAGTAGCATTATGTTTCATATTAATGTATTTAGTGTATGCATTGAAAAATGTATATTTTGATGAGTTTGTATGTACAATACACTTCCTTCTAGATTACGCTGTATATTTATTTACATGTGACAGTGTTTTTTTTTTTGTTTTTTTTTTGTTTTTTTGTTTTTTTGTTGTTTTTTTTTGTAACAGAAAAGTAAACGTTATTTTTGTCTTGACGCAGTATTAATTACAAAAAGTAGCATGGTCTTCTTTTAATGTTTTCTTTTGATTTAATTTTGACTCAAGGTTGGATTTCTTTATACACATGTACGTTATTTTTGACATTCTTAATGGACCAGGGCCGTTTTATTGTACAATGTTTTTTCATTCAAATTCATTTCGACTGGATAGGATGTTTTTATGCATTGATTAAACATTTAAAGAAATACACTTCCTTTATGTTCATTCTTTCGACTTCATTTCGGTTTTTATTAAATACGCCATTCATCATCATCATCATCATCATCATCATCACCATCATCATTATCATCATCATCAACAACAACAGCAACAACAACAACAAAAACAGCCATAAAAACACCACTATTAACATGTGCATTGTAATAAAGCAGCCACGTAACTCCCATCTCTACCTTGTTAGGGCTCATCCCCCCCCCCATTCCCCCCCCCCCCATACCCCCCCCCCCCCCCACACACACACCACATTCTTAGTCCCTAGATATGATAGGCTTAGGACATTAAAATATAAAATCCCCCATAATGGCGGTAATAATCACCACAAACACCATAAACTTAACAATATAACAACACAGAACTGTATCAGTGACTTTGATGTTGGGTAACTATGGCTGGCTACTTGTTGAATCCCAAGCTGTAGCGACACTATCCTCGGAGAGTTCTGAAATCAAGTCTTGGCGTCATTTTTTCTCTCAAACTTCTGTTACATAGAACCAGCAAACACTGAATAAAATCATATTTTAATTACATTGTGTATGGAATTGATCAAATAGGCAATGCACATATCATGTAGGACATGTATTTTGGAGTTATTTACGTAAATGGAATAAAATGGAAGGCATTGTGTTGAAATCTGCGTTTATTTGGTTCTGTATAGTGGGCATAAAGGCTCAAGATAAAAGTAAGTATTGACCATTTTAATGCAACTTTATTCGGTTAAGCAATGTTAATTAAAATAAGAGAGATTGCAAATGTACGCATTTTTTTAAAGAGCGCAGATAGGCTTTTCACAGAAATAATACTTTTTAAAGTATTTTTTATGAGAATTGCATTTTATTTAAGTAACACATGCATGCTCGATCAATTCAACAGACTTTTTTCTTAAAACTATTAAAATACTATGTTGTAAATTGTTCCACAAGGGACTGTGTTAATTGTATTTTTTTCTATAAAACGCTCACACTAAAATCTTCGGCAAATTGCCTTTTTCAAGATTTTATCACAAACAATTGCTTTCTTTACATTTTTGCAAACGTTCACGTGCGCTGCCATATAAGAAAATACATGTATGTAGTTTATTTGAGTATGATCGTTTTTGTAAAAGATGTATTTTAATACATTAATTTCATGGTTTAACATTTAATGTTTCAAGCAATTGCTCTCTTTACATATTTGAAAACCACGTTAATGTTGTGTTTTTTTTTTCTAATATAGCAGCGCCCATGAACGTTTGCAAATATGTTAAGAGAGAAATTGTTTGTATTTAACTCTTGAAAAAGGCAATTTGTCGAAAAATTGAGTGTAAGCCTTTTTAGAAAAAATGTATTAAAATTATATGCAAGTTTTCTAAACATTCTTGACATATTTACACTTCCTTAACATTGGCCCATTCAGCTTAACCTAATAAATGTAACCACCACATTTTATAGAAATAATGTCTTTAATTTGGCAAATCCAGGTAAATTGACGCACGATTGATGATTTATCAAACACTTCATCTGGTTTAACCACGAGTAAATATACAATGAAAGCATAATAGTTCAACTGATCAATCATTTTATTTTTTTTAATCACGATAGTGTGAGCACAATAGTTAAAAGAGCCCGCCAAACACGTGGAAACAAGCATAACAATTCAACGGATTAATCGTTCTATCTGGTTTAATCACATTAATATAAGCGAAAAAGTTAAAAGGATCAATTATAACATTTAGCGTAATTACGTAAATATAAGTACAATAATAAAACGGACCAGTCGTGTCATTTGGCGTAACTACGTAAATAAAAGTACATTCGTAAAAAAGGACCAGTCATATCATTTGGCGTAACTATGTAAATATAAATACAGTCGAAAACGGACCAGTATTGCTATTTGGCGCAACTACGTAAATATAAGTACAATCTTTAAACGGACCAGTAATGTCATTTGACGTAACTGCGTAAATATAAGTACAGTCGTAAAACGGACCATCATGTCATTTGGCGTAACTACTTAAATATATGTAATATAGTAAAACGGACCATCATGTCGTTTGTCGTAACTACGTAAATATAAGTACAATAGTAAAACGGACCAGTCATGTCGTTTGTCGTAACTACGTAAATATAAGTACAATAGTAAAACGGACCAGTCATGTCATTTGGCGTAACTACGTAAATATAAGTACAGTCGTAAAACGGACCATCATGTCGTTTGTCGTAACTACGTAAATATATGTACTATAATAATACGGACCAGTCATGTCGTTTGTCGTAACTACGTAAATATAAGTACAATAGTAAAACGGACCAGTCATGTCATTTGGCGTAACTACGTTAATATAAGTACAGTCGTAAAACGGACCAGTCATGTCATTTCGGCGTAACTGCGTAAATATAAGTACAGTCGTAAAACGGACCATCATGTCATTTGGCGTAACTACGTAACTATATGTACTATAATAAAACGGACCAGTCATGTCGTTTCGGCGTAACTGCGTAAATATAAGTACAGTCGTAAAACGGACCATCATGTCATTTGGCGTAACTACGTAAATATATGTACTATAATAAAACGGACCAGTCATGTCGTTTGTCGTAAAAACGTAAATATAAGTACAATAGTAAAACGGACCAGTCATGTCGTTTGTCGTAACTACGTAAAACTAAGTACAATCGTAAAACGGACCAGTCATGTCGTTTGTCGTAACTACGTAGATATAAGTACAGTCGTAAAACGGACCAGTCATGCCATTTGGCGTAACTACGTAAATATATGTACGATAATGAAACGGACCAGTCATGTCGTTTGTCGTAACTACGTAAATATATGTACAATAATGAAACGGACCAGTCATGTCATTTGTCGTAACTACGTAAATATATGTACAATAATGAAACGGACCATCATGTCATTTGGCGTAACTACGTAAATATATGTACAATAATGAAACGGACCAGTCATGTCATTTGTCGTAACTACGTAAATATAAGTACAGTCGTAAAACGGACCAGTCATGTCATTTGGCGTGACTACGTTAATATATGTACAATCTTAAAACGGACCAGTCATGTTATTGACATAACTACGAAAATAAATGTACAATAATGAAACGGACCATCATGTCATTTGACGTAACTACGTAAATATAAGTACAATAATAAAACGGACCAGTCATGTCATTTGACGTAACTACGTAAATATAAGTACAATAATAAAACGGAATAGTCATGTCATTTGGCGTAACTACGTAAATATAAGTACAGTCGTAAAACGGACCAGTCATGCCATTTGGCGTAACTACGTAAATATAAGTACAGTCGTAAAACGGACCAGTCATGCCATTTGGCGTAACTACGTAAATATAAGTACAGTCGTAAAACGGACCATTCATGCCATTTGGCGTAACTACGTAAATATATGTACAATAATGAAACGGACCAGTCATGCCATTTGGCGTAACTACGTAAATATATGTACAATAATGAAACGGACCAGTCATGTCATTTGGCGTACCTACGTTAATATATGTACAAAAGTAAAACGGACCAGTCATGTCATTTGGCTTGACTACGTTAATATAAGTACAGTCGTAAAACGGACCAGTCATGTCATTTGGCTTGACTACGTTAATATAAGTACAATCGTAAAACGGACCAGTCATGTTATTGACATAACTACGAAAATATATGTACAATAATGAAACGGACCAGTCATGTCATTTGTCGTAACTACGTAAATATATGTACAATAATAAAACGGAATAGTCATGTCATGTGGCATAACTACGTAAATATAAGTACAATAATATAATGGACCAGTCATTTAATTTGGCGTAACTACGTACATATAAGTACAATAGCAAAACCAGTAATGGCAATTTGTTTAACCTCGTATACATAAGCACAACCGTTAAACAGTTAATTCATGTTATTTATGGCTTAACCAAGTAAATATTAGCACAATAATAAAACAAATCAAGCATGACATGTGGTATAACAACGTATACGAGTATATAAGCTCAACAGTAAAACGGATTAATACTGTCATTCCGTTTAACCACGTGCATATAAGCTCAACAGTAAAACGGATTATTACTGTCATTCGGCATAACCACGTAAATATAAACACAATAGATAAACGTATAAATAATGTCATTCGGCAAAACGGCATTGAAAATTGGATTGTGGCTTTATATTGCTTCACACCTGTGATAAAAGTGGGAGGTTAATGGGCTGTTGGGGTGAGGGGGGGGGGGGGGGGGAGGGGTACGTAGGGGTGAGGTGGGTATATCCGGCTGGACCCAGCCTCAGGCTGCATTGGTTTCAGGAAAGGGGAGGGGATTAGAGCGTTATTGACCAATGACAGCTCAGTAAGTAAGCCCATGTGCACCAAGTGTGACTATTTTATGACCTCTTTCCTATGACATCTCTGTAAATAATAAACTAATCAAGTGTCCAGCTGTGATCTCAGGGCATGGTGTTATCTTTGGGAAGGGTCGGGCGAGGGGGCTGGGGATCACTAAGGAAGATCATTTATAGCGCCTTTAACTACTTAAATATAAGCACAATAGTAAAAAAAGGTCATGATGTCATTTAGGTTCGCTACAAAAATATCAATACTGTCATCCTGCTTAACTACGTCGATATATACACAATAGTTGAGCGGATCAATACTGTCATTCTGCTTAACTACGTCGATATGTACACAACAGTTGAGCGGATCAATACTGTCATTCTGCTTAACTACGTCGATATATACACAATAGTTGAGCGGATCAATACTGCCATTCGGCTTAACTACGTCGATATATACACAATAGTTGAGCGGATCAATACTGTCATTCTGCTTAACTACGTCGATATGTACACAACAGTTGAGCGGATCAATACTGTCATTCTGCTTAACTACGTCGATATATACACAATAGTTGAGCGGATCAATACTGTCATTCGGCTTAACTACGTCGATATATACACAATAGTTGAGCGGATCAATACTGCCATTCGGCTTAACTACGTCGCTATATACACAATAGTTGAGCGGATCAATACTGTCATTCGGCTTAACTACGTCGATATATACACAATAGTTGAGCGGATCAATACTGTCATTCGGCTTAACTACGTCGATATATACACAATAGTTGAGCGGATCAATACTGTCATTCGGCTTAACTACGTCGATATATACACAAAAGATAAACTGATCAATACTGTCATTCGGCTTAACTACGTCGATATATACACAATAGTTGAGCGGATCAATACTGTCATTCGGCTTAACTACGTCGATATATACACAAAAGATAAACTGATCAATACTGTCATTCGGCTTAACTACGTCGATATATACACAAAAGATAAACTGATCAATACTGCCATTCGGCTTAACTACGTCGATATATACACAATAGTTGAGCGGATCAATACTGCCATTCGGCTTAACTACGTCGATATGTACACAACAGTTGAGCGGATCAATACTGTCATTCTGCTTAACTACGTCGATATATACACAATAGTTGAGCGGATCAATACTGTCATTCGGCTTAACTACGTCGCTATATACACAATAGTTGAGCGGATCAATACTGTCATTCGGCTTAACTACGTCGATATATACACAATAGTTGAGCGGATCAATACTGTCATTCGGCTTAACTACGTCGATATATACACAATAGTTGAGCGGATCAATACTGTCATTCGGCTTAACTACGTCGATATATACACAATAGTTGAGCGGATCAATACTGCCATTCGGCTTAACTACGTCGATATGTACACAACAGTTGAGCGGATCAATACTGTCATTCTGCTTAACTACGTCGATATATACACAATAGTTGAGCGGATCAATACTGTCATTCGGCTTAACTACGTCGCTATATACACAATAGTTGAGCGGATCAATACTGTCATTCTGCTTAACTACGTCGATATATACACAATAGTTGAGCGGATCAATACTGTCATTCGGCTTAACTACGTCGCTATATACACAATAGTTGAGCGGATCAATACTGTCATTCGGCTTAACTACGTCGATATATACACAATAGTTGAGCGGATCAATACTGTCATTCGGCTTAACTACGTCGATATATACACAATAGTTGAGCGGATCAATACTGTCATTCGGCTTAACTACGTCGATATATACACAATAGTTGAGCGGATCAATACTGCCATTCGGCTTAACTACGTCGATATGTACACAACAGTTGAGCGGATCAATACTGTCATTCTGCTTAACTACGTCGATATATACACAATAGTTGAGCGGATCAATACTGTCATTCGGCTTAACTACGTCGCTATATACACAATAGTTGAGCGGATCAATACTGTCATTCGGCTTAACTACGTCGATATATACACAATAGTTGAGCGGATCAATACTGTCATTCGGCTTAACTACGTCGATATATACACAATAGTTGAGCGGATCAATACTGTCATTCGGCTTAACTACGTCGATATATACACAATAGTTGAGCGGATCAATACTGCCATTCGGCTTAACTACGTCGATATGTACACAACAGTTGAGCGGATCAATACTGTCATTCTGCTTAACTACGTCGATATATACACAATAGTTGAGCGGATCAATACTGTCATTCGGCTTAACTACGTCGATATATACACAAAAGATAAACTGATCAATACTGTCATTCGGCTAAACTACGTAAATATAAGCAAAATAATTGAATCAATCATTCTTTGGCCTAAGCATGTGAATAATAGCTACAACATATGAAGTTAATTTGCAAACTGACATGTATGTATTGGGCCATTTACAAAATATGTATATAACAAGGACTCATTCACAAGTACAAAAATATAACAAAGAATAGATACAAAGAAAGAAAACAGGACACTTTTATAAATGGCTAGGTATCACTAGATTTCTTACTAGAACACGTCGATGGAGCCTGTATTATTTTGGTGAACGGACATCACTTTCTAATTTCACTAGCATGCATTAAGAGTGTTGACAAATTTAGCAATTTAGATTCATAAGTATGAGAAGTAATCTTTTTATATTAGTGTACGCCAGGCCTTGCTATATAGTCAATGTTCGTTTATTCTAATGTCATTATATTTGATACAACACAAAATGATATTCTGGTCCCATTTGCTTCGTTTTATATAAATAATTTACAAAATTTGTTTTCATCAGGACCATTGTTAGACCTTCCAGTTTCAATTTTTACAATTAACGAACTTAGCAGGGCGTAGCTGCGCCTTTACTGGTGTGCTGTCCAGGGGTAGGAAGGTTTTGGATCATGATCCCCGATCTCTTTCCTAGAATGCGCGAAAGTGCATTTTCCGGTATATCTTGGACTAAATTTCAATAAAATAACAACCATAACTGCTTTTACTAATAATTAAATTTCATTTCCATGCTTCTTTTTTGTGAAAACTGTGCCGATTATAAAAACAATGTTAATCGCTATCGTTATACACAACTGTTATTGACTAATCTGTTCATTAAACTTGTCTCTAATACACTCAAGCGTTGGATGTGTCATTTATATTATCGTTCTATATGTCTGTTATACATTAGACCTTTAAACGTATCTGGTGTATCTTATACCGTGACACGGAGTTGTTATATATTATACCATGACACGGTTTTTATGCATTATACCGTGACTCGGGGATATTACACATTACACCATGACGCAGGTTTGTTATGCATAATACCGTGACACGGGGTTGTCATACATTATACCGTGACATGGGTTGTTATACAGTATACCACGGCACGGGTTTGTTATGCATTACACCATGACACGGGGTTGTCATACAATATACCGTGACATGGGTTGTTATACATTATACCGTGAAACGAGTTGTTATACATTATACCGTGAAACGGGTTGTTATACAATATAGCGTGACATGGATTGTTATACATTATACAGTGACATGGGTTGTTGTACATTATACATATGCATTGTACAGTTACAGGATCTGATACACATTATGTCAGTTACATATTCAGACAGGTGTGTTAAACATTATATATTAGACGTCTTAATTTTACATTATACCTTTATAATGCCTATTATACATTGTACCCTCAAACGGGTTAGTTATACAATAAACTGGTAACCGTGTCTGTAAAACATACAGTTATACATTTGTGTGTTAGGTATTACATGTACAATAACACTTTGCACTTGTCTTTAATAACACATAAACATGCGTGCGCGATAGAATATAGCGCTTTATAATTTTTGGAGCAATAAAATTATAGTTTTAAACAGAAATCGGAAGAGAGTACCCTCTTAAAATTTTAAATTCAACGAATATGTATTTTCTGCTGGGCCTCTCACATTTTGGACAGTAGCCCAATATGTATGAACTTTTCTTGGTTTACTCTCACATTGTCACCGTTAAAACAACAATTGGTAGAAAAATAGTTAAAACGGCCTTAAAGGTCCACTCCGCTTACGCTACTAGGTTATGAATCGAGTAGATTTTTAACTGGATAGAGATAGAAAATAACGCAAATACCAACGTTTGGAAAAGACAAAAGTTCATTAGGTAATGCAGGTTTTTTTTTTAATTACGGTGTTACAAGGTCTAATTCGGCTTTTGGTGGGCATGGCATATACACCAACAGACAGACAGAACCGTTAGGACCGACCGCAATAGCTCAGGTGGTAGAGCGTCGGCTTGCGAATCGGGAGGTCGTGGGTTCGAACCCCGGCCGGGTCTAACCAAAGACTTTAAAGTTGGTAGTAGTGGCTTCCCTCCTAACGCTCGGGGCTAAGGGGACAGCATTACGCCCGACTCGTTGGACCGGCCGGGTTCAGTCCCTGGGCACCTCATAAGTGCCCCTGTGCTATAATGATAGAAATGTCGCTGCGCAGTATCGGCAAAAATGCCGGCTAATCCCGTTCCATCCCATCCCAGAACCGTTAGGAAAATGTCTACATTAAAAGTCTCCCTTTTACAGGCTGTAGCAAGGAGACCAAGGTCGGGCCTGCAGATCCACACAACTTTAACCAAGCCATTGATGAAGACACAGGTAGGATACGGCCAGAATAATCCGAAGAATGCGCGAGAAATGCGCGCCCTTTGAAGAAAATGCTAGACTTGTATTCGGCGTAGCTTGAGTTAATCAAATAAGTTTTAACCGATTTTTTACATACTATTGTGTAAGGCATTGCAAATATACACATTAAAGCAAGTGTAAATCTGGTGATATACGAACCTTTATACGATAATGAATCTCATACCTATTAAATCACTCAAGGTTGTGATGTAAAAATTGTAAATACTCAACTCTCAGGATTACGAAAAAGTATTGCAATATATTTTGTGATTGATTTTTTTCTTTTCGTATTTTATAAAATTATTGATTTTTTATATATGGTACGCGATGCATAATGTATGTTTGATTCGTTAAAACATATTCTTTATATAAAAAATGTTAAAATGCAATTTTGCTTTTTATGAAAGATTTTGTCCCACCCACCCATTGCAGTAGACAAAATTATATATAATCTCGCCTGATTTACATGTACATGTATGTATTGTGTGTAGTGCCAGAAGTCAATATACAAATCAAAAACGATTTGCTTATATACAACAAGAAGCTCATCGACTTTTGTAATTAATTGATTGATTTCATATTGGCCTAATTATCTGGCCGAAGACTGACGTTTCTTTGGCCGTAATTCGTTGGTCAATATATCGACAATAATGAGCCAATAATGTAGTCACTTTTTATACGCTCATACAATAAGAAATACTATCCTGACTTACAGTTAGAACATCCAAAATTAAACTGATTTTAACGTCAACATGACCTTTTGATTCAATTTCATTTAAAGACCTCAGTTTTATTTTGTTTTGACCCAATTGCATTAGCCAATCGAATCGCTCCATTGTCGCGTAAACAATGTCGCGTTTTGCAACAATTTTTATAACAACTATTTTCTTGCATTTAAGTTTAGATAATAATTGAAGAAATAAAAATTATTTATAGTTCATGTAATAAAACAGTTATTTACTTATTAGCAGGAAAATATGCTGTTGATATTGACCGCAAAAATCGTTATTGACCTCGGCTATCGATTCGGCCAATAACGGTTTTATGGTCAATATCACAGCATATTTCCCAGCTTATAAGTAAATAATTGTATAATATTACTGATGCTAAATATATAATTATTGATATAGTTACAACATTTTACTATGCAGGTTGACAAACACGTTAGAGGGAACATACGTACGTTACGTAAACATGTAAATTAATTCATACAACGTTGACGTTTTTTTTTTAAATTAAGATATAAGGAAGAAAGCACACAACTCTTAAGCACATGTAAGCTTTTTGTATGCGTAAATGGGACATAATTACATTATTTTACCCTTCAAGCCTATTTATATGTTTAAATGACAATACACTATGTTACTCTGTTAGCTGATCTATATGTATAATGTTAGACAAACGCAGCAATTAATTCTGTAAGCTGATTTATGTGTCCAAATGGGACAAGTTAACGCAGTTTACATATATCTATTTACATGAAAGAATGGTTAACATGGACATACACTTAATTGGCTTCTATAAGCTAATTTTAGTGCCGTATTAGAATATTATATGCAATATACATGTACCTTGTTATTGAATTAAAATGACTAAATGGGACATAAATACAAGGTTTTAACCAGGGACGGACCCAGAAAATTTTGGTGAAGGTCGGGGTGCATGAATCCAGATCCATTCAACTTTATCGCAGTAAATACTAGATATATATACAGCAAGGGACCCTAACTTCGACCTTAGAAGTCATCAGTCAAAATTTACTATAAAAGCTATTTTTTTAAGCTTACTTTTGTACCTGGTTGATGAGATGCAGCCCACCCACTGGACCCGTCCTTGATTTTAACTCTAGGTTAGCTTATGGAAACAGTTTGGATTCGGATCTTGTCTTTGTCTGATGTAGTAGACATATGACTAAGTATTTCCACGGGTTTTTGAGATCTTTCATGAACATCGTTACCAAAATGAAAACAAGTAAGTTCCTCCGCAGGTTTTGGCTATGTTCTCTACGGTGATCTTTACAAGGTCACGTGTTGTGGCGCCATCTCACAGTGGGATTTCTCGACCGGAGACTACAATGAACTAGAACTGCAGATATGGCGACCGGTTGATGCCACCAACACCAAGTTCCAGCTGGTTGGGACCAACCAAGATGACGTATCACGTGAGTACTTATTGTAAAAGGGCTAGTTTGGTTGTAGTTGAAATACAAAACTTGCAAACAACGATATGTGCCTTAGAGCGACTTCAGCTGTAACTGGGGACTTAGGACCATAAAGCGAATGTCAATTTCTGTACTTTTTGACATTTCAAATATAAACAAGACAGAATGCATATATGCATTGCATATAACAAGTTGTTAAACCACTTAGAAGAATTGCCATATAACCTATTTATTAACACGATATATACTTATAACCACTAAACCATTAATTATACGGAAATACGATAAAATCCATCGAGCATTGCAACATATACCATAATTTGCAAAGGCACAGGACAAAGGTGTACAATTGCAAGCCAAGAACCAAAATCGATACAACGTCGATTACGTTTATGTCCGCCATTTTCTAAGTACTCTAAATTTAATTGTAAATATTTTATCACTTACCCTTCTAGGAAAGGACAAAAAGGCGGGATTCCAGGTTTACGAGGTTCCAGTCAACGATCGAATATCCGTCGAGGCCAATGACGTCATAGGATGGTGAGTATGACGTTTTAGGCTTGTTGATCACTTCTTCCAGGCAAAAAAATCTGTTGAACGATTAATTTGCCAAGCCAAAACATTGCTCCAACGAACATATGTCTTCTGGTTAAATGACTGGACATGATCTTTGTCCATTTCAAAACTAAGCGTCAATTTGCTAGGGCAAAACAATAGTGAAACGATGGATTTGTCTGTCAAAAAAAGTGGTGAAAAAACCAATTTGTCAAGACAAGTTTATTTTGCCTAGACAAACACGGTTTAAAAGAACATTATATTTGCCTGCTAATACACAGATTAAAATGTTGGTTTGCTTTGTCAAAACAGTGGCTAAATGACCAATGAGTGGGTGCACGTGGTCAAAGGACTCCTTTAACTTATCGACCTCTTACCTCCTGGTATTTGAGTCGCGGCCAGGGCGGAGGACTTAATGAAACAAGGTCTTCCAGCTGACCTATGCGCCCCCGTGGTAATATCCGGTCAGTTGTCGTTGGGGGTTGGGGGGGGGGGGGGGTAAGGGCGTCTCAAGATTGACCCGCATTGTGACGCTACGATGCCAACAAAAGCGGTCATAATGCTTGGCGAAAACCTTGGTTACACAAACGATTTGGTGGATACAATCAATGTTTTAGCATTTTGTTTGCTTCTTCATTTAAAAAAAGTTTCAATACTAGCGATCATGCGATCTTATTGCAATTGCAAACGATAGATATGCTTGGGCAAACTATTTGTGAACAATTGATATACCTAATCAATGTTTTGTTTGATGTGATTGGTCGAACTACTGATGAAGCAATTGGTGTGCTTGGTCAAAGTATTGATGAAACGATCGATGTGATTGATCAAAATATTGGTGAAACAATTTATATACTTGGTGAAAGTTTTGCTGAAACGATCGATGTGATTGGTCAAAGTATTGATGAAACGCTCAGTATGATTGGTTAAGTATTAGAGAATCGATCGGCGAGCTTGGTCAAAGTATGGGTGAAACAATCGATGTGCTTGGTCAAAATATTGGTAAAACAACCAATGTGCTTAATCAAAGTTTTGGTGAAACGATCTTGTGCTTGGTAAGAGTATTGACGAATCAATCGATGTGCTTAGTCAGAGTATTGGTGAAACGATCGATGTGATTGCTCAAAATATTGGTGGAATAATTGGTGTGCTTTGTCAGATTACTGATGAAACGATTTGTGTTCTCGTACTATTTCAATATAGGGAAGAGTCGGTCGATGTGACTGGTAAAAAGTTTTAGCAAAACTACGTGTTTAATGGTAAAACAGAAAGGAGTCAGCTGGTCATGAAGTCTTCAAAGTCTTCATACCACCGCCGGCTAAATCATGGTCGGAACCCACGTTCACTCAGACCTCTGCTTCATTGTGACCGTTGGATAAAAGGCATGTAAAAGTTCATGGTCATGAATATTTATAGTAACCAGTGGTCCAATGAAAATGCGCGTTACATCGACGCTACTTTTCAAATGAAGTTAATAAAACTATTTTTTCAATGTCAAGATGGTCGCACTAACCAGCGACGCCAATTGTTTACAAACTGTAATAATTTCATTAGGTGAATTGTCGTGCCGCTTTGGACACGGTGCCAATCAGATGCTTCATGCATATATTCACGAGAACCAAGTTGTTTTTTCTGGCAACGTTACCCACGGTATATGTATGCGGTGATAATGGAATATTTACCGCGGGTTACGACGATGTGTCCAAATGTTAAATTGGCATCATGACAATAACAACGTTCAGCTGTTATGCATAAAGTTAGCGATTCTCTGTCTAACTAATCTGCCATTTTATATTTTTGTTTCTTGGGTAAAGAATTTAAACTGTATCTCTAACGCAAATTGGATAAATGAAATAATTGAAGTACCTTACTTTTGTAAATTTAAACGTTGTTGCTATGTTTGATTAAATTAGGTACTCATCGACTGACTCGCTGATTGCTTACAACGAGGGTACTGACTATAATGACATATGGAAACACAAACATGGGAATACCAAAACACTCGGAGAGGTAGAGAACTTCGGAGCTGGGACTGCCGTCAAGTCTCGAACATTCGGTATTAGGATCACCGTGGTTCCAAGTAAGTCCAAGGCTCGAGTAGTCTAACTGACTAGAAGGACAAGCGTCCCAATCGTCTAGAAAACTACTTTGGCTCGATTAAATATGTACTTTAAACATTTTTGTTTTAAAAAAATATGTCAGTGAATAATTATTACCAATAATTACCTCCCAACAATTATATTGTATATGAGTATGATGTCACTTAAATAATCGTAATGTCGTTACGTTGGACGAATCATAAGCATTGCAACGTTTTTCAACTATTTCTATTTTTAGTCATTTACAGTGCATGGACATTTTTCAGCTACGAACTGCACAAGCAGGAATATGCGACATGTGCATACTTCAGAAAAAAAAGGACACGAGTTTGGTCAACAGTGTAGCAATTATTTAAATGAAGTACGCGTCGTGTGGTTCTACACCTCAGCACCTCATGTGCTTACACAACACAGTGATAATTCCACTTTAATGCTGTGAAACCTCAATTTTAGGCCTGACTCCCTTCAAAATCTTATAGGTATCATATCTCAAATGTAGCGAAAGTTTAATAACCGTTGGCTTTCTATGAAGTTGATGACGACGAGGACTATGATGATGATGATGATGATGATAATGGTGGTGCTGCTGCTGCTGCTGCTGATGATGATGATGATGGTAATTGTGATGATGAATGTAATGATGATGATGATGATGGTGATGCTGCTGCTGCTGCTGCTGCTGCTGCTGCTGATGATGATGATGATGATGATGATGATGATGATGATGATGACACTTGCCTTACCCTGTGCCCAATTCGCTTTCTCTTAGCCAGCTAAGCATGCTTAGATAAACAGTACAGATCTAGCTCAGTGTGCGCTCTGACCAGGATTTTCTGAGTCAAATCTCCGTCAATACCTTGGCGTCTCCCGGATGGGAGCTGTCAAATCAGGATATTGCTGCTTAGTATCTGTCTTTCTGTAGTTTCTTACCTTTGCGTTTAGCTATAAGCACCTATTATGGGTAGAGCGTCGGCTTGCGGATAGGGAGGTCGTGGGTTCAAACCCCGGCCGGGTCAAACCAAAGACTTTAAAGTTGGTAGTCGTGGCTTCCCTCCTAACGCTCGGAGCTAAGGGGACAGCATTACGCCTGACTCGTCGGTGTTAGTATAATGGACCGGCCGGGTTCAGTCTCTGGGCACATCACAAGTGCCCCTGTGCTATAATGATAGAAATGTCGCTGCACAGTGTCGGCAAAAATGCCGGCAAATCCCAATCCCAACCCATCCCTATCATGGCCAGGCATATTGACAAACTCAGCAGGCTAAGTTTTTGTGAAGCATCTGTGATGGTAACCAAGCAGGACGGATGCTCCTACTTCAAGGAATGTGAAGGCATAGAGAAGTTGCTATCAAATTGTCGTTTAGTACCTTCTCTCCTCGGGCCACAACATGCCTGTGAACTAACGGACTTGTAGAAGGCATGTCGTTAACATTTTATACTATTTTTAAGAACACTTTTAATAGTGTGGAACACTTTTAATAGTGATATATATATTTACGTGTTGGATGGATAATAGTTAAAAAGTGAGTAATTTGTATGTCTCATTACACCCCTGTCGAATTCGTGTAATACATTATAAGCATAGTATTCGTTCTATCAAATTAATGGATTATATTGTAGCTTTACGTTTTAATTTTGTCAACTTTGTGTATTATATTGTAGGGATCTGTGTCTGTTCTGTCAAACTAGTGGATTATATTGTAGCGCTATGTGTCGAATTTGTGTATTACAATGTAGGAATATTTTTCGCTCTGTCAAACCTGTGTATTATATTATAGAGATAACCGATATGTGTCCGCGTTGTAGAATCAGTGTATTATAATGTAAAGTTAACTATCCGCTTTTCATTCTTTGTTTTATTTAATTTATATTGTAGGCCTTTATTTTTTGTGCGCTTAAAGTTCAAGAACTGAGAATGAAATAGTATTGCAAAGTAAATAGTATTTAAGTGACCCAATTTTATGCCGCACAAATAGCCAGCTTTGGTGTTACGTTTATTTAGGCAATATTTATCCTTTTTGGAAGTATATTGTCTCTCTATTTATCGTGTTTGGACGTTTGATATAAAATCAACAACAACAACAACAAAACAACAAAAAACAAAAACAACAACAACAAATCAACAACAACAACAACAGATCGATATACTGCTTTTCTACAAGTAGGCCAGACCGATAAACTGCTTTTAGTTAGCAATATAAAGTACTTAATTTTATGTGTAGCTCGACAACCATTTATCAAGTCAAACAATTTGACGTGTTTTAGACGAATCTAAATAATCTTAATCAAAAGCAGGACAATATACTATTTTCAAAGTAAACTCATGCATTTGCTTAACAAACATTGTACGAATAAAGTCAATTTCCAAAGCAGTTCGATATATTAATTTTCCAAATGCACGCTTACATACGTCTTATTTAAAAGTATGTGATATAATAGTTTTCTAAAACATACACCTGTACAGATACACTTATTTTAGATTTTTGTCAAAAGCATACCGGATTAACTATTTTCAGAAGCAGCCAGATTTAAATATTTTCTAAAGCAGGCTGATATACTTATTTTCAATATCAGGTTGATATTTTTTTTTTCAAATCAGGTAGATATTCTTTTTTCCAAAAGCAGAATGGCATTCTTAGTTTCCCGAAGCAGGTTGATTTTCTTATTTTCCAAATCAGGCTGATGTTCTTATTTTCAAGAGCAGGATGATATTCTTATTTTCCAAAGCATGTCGATATTCTTATTTTCCGAAGCAGGTTGATATACTTTTTCGAAGCAAACCGATATACAGCTTGCCCAAAGATGAGTAATGTACTTAATTCCAAAGCAGACCGAGGTACTCTTTTCCCCAAAGCAGACCGAGGTACATATCGGACCTACAGATTTACTTCCTTTGATTCGCTGTTTTTTAGACTCCGCTCCAACTTTCGTAAGCCTTGTCGACGTTAGAATTCAAGCCAACGCTGAGATAGGGAGCAAAGTGGCGTCAATCAAGGTGACGGATGAAAACAAGGACGATGTGAAAACACTTGTAATCGACCTCATTACTGAAAACCCGTTCTTCGTCTTGGACAAAGCGTCAAGTAAGTAATTGTGGACCGCGCTTAGCAACCAATTGTAGAATTGCTCACGAAATGGTCATTATGAGCCGATATTTATACAAGTAAGCTAAGATGTCTGAAATATTGCATAACATTTAATATAATTGTTTCAGGGTAAAATCATAGCTGAAGTTCTTTACAGTTGTGTTGCTATGAAAATTGTGGTATTGGTTCAAGTTATGACTGGGCTAAAAGGTGGTCTGACAGAATTCCTGTATCAATCACATGAAAAAAGCTAACACCAATTCAGGGCATAATGTCTGCATAAATTTAGCTTTTAGTTTTAGGTGAAGGTTAATTATAACACTACCTCAATTGTTAGACTGTACAAATCGCCCAATTAACCGCCTTAACAGTTTAATTATTTCTAAATCTATAAATAAGCAGAATGGGGATTTCAGCTTAATATAAATATCACTTTGAGAGTTGATAACCCGGATGATGATGTAACGTGATCTCTATAGAACGTGGCCATCCCGTGATTTTCATAGTTGAAAAATAACTAACTGTGCAGCATGGCTCGAATAGCCAATACATGCTGAAAATGGCAAGTGGTGTGTTACACTTTACTTTCCACGTGGATATATGGAATCAACAAACACTATTTCGAAGGCTCACGGAACAATAATTTATTTAGTTGCATGAAACAAATGGCTTAAACTATCAGATACCATTTTAAGAATTAATGGTAGGTACAAGATAACTATTGTAACGCAGGCCCGTGCACTCCAACGGCCATCCATCCGTATACCAACCACAGTAACCACAATAAGAGTTGCAACTTAGGAGAAAGCTTCAACCGTTAAAGAGTTAACCCCAGCAGCGAGGCTGGTTTTGAGTGCTTAATATCAATCGGAACACCTCGGATAATTCACGAATCACCTCTCGGTCACTTCCCTAAATCGGACTACTTTTGAGACAGACGTCAAAACGAAGATGACAGCCCGAGTGACAGCTTACTACAATACGATGCCTGTAAAACTTCAATTTGTTGCGGCTTCATATTTAAATAATCCAATTTTAATTTACCCAGCGCAGCAGACACGCAGCTGTCAAACGATGGCATTGTCTATGTTTTGTGCGAACTACATTTTAGGCATATTCTTCTTCCGACTTCCGGCGAACAAAACGATTGTGATTTCAGTAAGTATCATTGCACCAGATACATCCGAGGGATGATGGTCCCGAGGACGGAATTACCCGAGGAGTTCCGATTGTGCTTAATATATTTCTGCCTCTGCGGTCATTACAAGACTATACGACTATTTTTATCGTTGCACTAGAGTTTTATACATCAAACACCATTACTGTGGGTTGCTCCGGTCAATGTTTTTTTTCCTGTTTCGACGAATAAAGGGTCGCTGTCAATCAAATACCCATTGCACATCTGTTAAGACGGATTAAGGATTTATGCCAATAAAATACCACGTGTGTCCTTAAGACCGGTACCAGTTAAAAAACCTGTTGTCTGTATGTTAAGATGAATAAACGATCGCTGCCAATATAATCCCCGTTGAATCTGTCTATTTGGAAGACACAAGGGCCCCTGCCAGTAAAGTTAACACGCGCTTTTTTTTCTAAGGAGTTAAATGTGGTATTCGACATTTTGACTACATAAGATACATGTAACAATATATTATGTCTGTTTAGGGGTATCTGTGTATAATTTCTACATAAACTTGTAAGCTAAGAAAAGACGATGTTGAACACTATCACAATTGTATGGAACTACAAATCAAGAAAAAATCACTTCTAAATGTCCATTCTTTCTAAATAAATTTAAATAAGCAAGATGGGGATTTCTGCTATAAAAATATCATCGTCACAACGAATAACACGGATTATGGTCCAACGTGATCCCAAAAGTAAGATCACGTGATTTTCGTAGTTAGAAAAAAAGATTAGTTTGCAGCGTGGCCCTGGCAGAAAAAAACCTCTTTGAAATAACGAGTCGTCGAGTGTTATGCTTTACATTTCACTAGGATGAAGGACTTCATTAAGCAGCATTTTGTGGGATCATTTAATCTAACTTTAATGTAAATTTATTTGGATGTTTGTGAGAAAATATGTGGTCCACACTGTCGGATAGAGCCTTTGAGGACCAGTGCCAATACAATACACTCTGTCTCTTTATATGTGTCATGCATCGTAGCTTATAATTTCAGCGTCTATCTCTATTTAGACAGATTAAGATTTGGTGAAAATAAAATTCCATTGTTTGTCCATTCAGATGAATTAAAGGTTGGGGCTAATATCGAGGTACCCAGCGGAGGAAAGACTTTCGCGCTTACATTTCGCGTCACTGACCATTGTGGCGCAAGCACAGAAGCGACCATGAGCGTTGTGGTGGATTCTGCCCTTGTTGACGTTATCGAGGTCGTTGAGGATTCCGTCACGACGTCAACGTTTACGTTTAGTTCAACAACCTACGTACGTACATAATCAGACGGTGGTTTAAGGTTTTACTACAATAATATATTTTAAAGTTTACAAATGGAAAGTAAATGATTTTATTTCATTGCCCGATAGTTTAGATCAAATTTAAGCCTACAGTTTTATACGAAAATTATACTATGATAAAACCATCACGATAGAAGATCAATAAAGATATTTGTCGATTTCGGTGTATGAAAGTATTATTATTTTATTACGCCAGTAGTCACAGAAAATATATATATTAAGAATAGCGCTGCTACGAGAGAAAATATTATTTTTCACTCGTCCGCGAGTGAAATATTTGTTACGCCACTCGTAAAAAATATTTGTCCATGATCACTCGTGAAATAACATACCAGAGGCGTGCATAGGCATTTATGCACATGCGTACATTGCCCCCAAAAAATTGAAAAAATAAAAACGTCAAAAAGCGAACAAGAAATCGTCCCTCTGAGAGAGAGAGAAGGTAGAGAGAGAGAGAGAGGAGACAGAGAGAAGAGAGAGAGAGAGAGAGAGAGAAGGAGAGAGAGAGAGAAGAAAGAGAGATGAAGGGAGAGAGAGAGAGAGAGAGAGAGAGAGAGACGAAGAGAGAGAGAGCGATGAGGAGAGGGAGACGAGAGGATGAGAGAGAGAGTATCCCTCAGAATTCAGTACTTTCGAATGAACAGAAGTATTTTATCTTTATGGGAAGGTATTTTCATATACTTTATATAAGAAAATATAATAGATTTTATTTTTAATTTGCATATTTTTTAGAAAAGCACTCAACCTTTTAAAAATATTTTTTCTCTCAACCAATAAAATTCCATTTCATGCACATGCTTCAGTCTTTAGTGTTTGCTAAAAGTTTAAAAAATGGATTATCATAAGTTTCTTGCAGGACATATATAACCAAACCTTCCCACCGGGGAGGTAAAAGTGTATTTTTTAATTGTTGGAGTAACGTCCCTTTACATACGAAAAGGCGAATGCATCTACGGCGTTCTTTGGAAAAAAATAATTCCGGGAGGGTGGGGTTGGGAGGTTGGGGGGTTGCGGATCCCCCCTAGGATTAGTGCGTATACTCAAAAGTTGCATAGGTACGCCCCTCCATACGATCATACGCTGAAATCGACAGGTTTTATTTTCATTTTTATGCTGTTTTCTTCTTAAAACTTTATTTTAATCGGCTGCTTTTGCCATACCCCAAGTAGAGCCTTATTACCTCCCTCTGGACCCTGATTGAAGATGATAACGCTGACATTTCACCGTGATCCATACTGAATTGATAATATATTCTTTTACTTTGTTATCTCACTATTTTACCCCAAAGCATAAACATAAATTACTAACCTCAGCTTTTTGTTCCTTAATAAACACTTAATAAAATGTATGTTTTAATTTCTATAACAAGACAATCCTGGTTCTTCAAAATGATACGTTTGATACTTTTTCAAGCTAGAGTTCATAAACTTAAACTTAACATGGCCATATTTGCAACATCCAATATCATCAGATATACACGTGTTAAATGTAATATACTGCTACTTTATTTTTATGAAAAAAATGTTATTGATTTATGTTACGTTTTGTTTTCTAAAATGCTAAGTTACATAAAATATTGTTGCCCAACGTTAGGTCTCCAAATATACATCCGCCTAAAAATTCTCACATTTGCAAACATAAACACATTACACATTACACATTACATTTTTGTTAAAAACATTTGAAAAGAAATGTGTTTGCTTGTTTGTTTATTTTGTGTTGCGTCCCTTTTCAATAGTCAGAGACGTATTCGGCAGACAATTTGATACAAAAACAATACCGGTTTCGTGTGCTCACCCAAACTTATTATTAAGACCAACTCACTATTAAGACCACTTTGAGCCAGAACGGAAGGTGGT
Source organism: Sinonovacula constricta (assembly GCA_007844125.1). Taxonomy (NCBI): domain Eukaryota; kingdom Metazoa; phylum Mollusca; class Bivalvia; order Cardiida; family Solecurtidae; genus Sinonovacula; species Sinonovacula constricta. The sequence goes on along the minus strand of CM017564.1, from coordinate 54,222,821 downwards.
CTTAATAGAGGGAATTTACTGTACACATATAAGTGCTATTCGAGTGTAACTTCAGTGCTGAAATTAATATAAAAAATGATACTTTATTTGTTATGACATTAAATGAGCCTGGTTCTCTGGCTGCAATACTTATCTTAATATCTGACAATTTCTGAAAACATATGACGTCGAATCGGGAAATTAGATTTTTTTTTTATTTAATGTGGCGTTACGTTTGCTCAAACTCCTTTAATTTTACTTTTTATTATAGTTTTATCACGACAAGCTTGCCTTATAAATAAAGTCCTACTTTTAAATCATATTGTTGAACTACAGTCGGGTTATTTTTTATCATTAATTGACGCCACTAAGCTTTGTTTTGGTAACTATGACTAACGTTGATTCAAAATAATTTTTCGTGCGTAAAATGTTGGCTACCCGCTACAAATGTGTAATGTTTAATTACCAGAAAAATAAATTTTTAACAATATTTAACATACATACATAATTTTTTGGCAAATCGACATGTAAGTCTTTGGCCATTTACAAAGAAGAGATCATGGCAAAGGGCAAAGACGCATTTACAAGTACAACAAGATAAGAAAAGAAATATTTGTCCAAAAGCGCGGAAGTCACAGAGCCTTGCTCTTATGAATGGATTCCCCAGTCTTCAAATGGCACGCAGATTAGGTTCAGTACCTTTTCGGAACTCATAAATCACGCAATAGCAATATTTATGTAGTGTTAATTAATCGTCGGCGGCCTATTTATAAGTATCTTTTGATGAGCCAAGCTTTTTTAATGTGTGGTGGTTCATATGAGATAATACTCATGTAGATTTTACTCGGCAACTAAAATGAATATGTATTATGCATGGTCATATAAAAATAATAATAAAAAATAGAAAAATAAATGGTAAAATAAATAAATAAATAAAATAAAATAATTAATCAACAAATGCCACGTACACAGTTGTTCACTAGTCAATGTATGTTATGCAATAATTATAGCTTGTCTTACATTTTAATGAAAAAAACAACACCTTTTTATTCTTTATTCATTATGGACTTGATATTACACACTTCATTATACTTTTTATACTTAGGATTTGTAAACAACACATACTTTTTATAACCTTTTTGGATTTATAAATAACAGAGATGTAAATAATATTAGTTTATTCTGTATCCATTTATGTATTTTCTGACTGCATTCTGACAAATGCTTTTTTGTTGTTGTTTACAATGGAATTCCGACGAGCGCTTCAGTCATTCGAGCCGCTTGAATCATATGGTACAGATCGACTGCATTGATTAGTCAGAAATATAATTATATAATAGGACGTAAAACAGAACTGAATAGTTCGTACATGTATAGTTATGATAAATACACGTTATACTGAGGGACGAGCATTTGTACGGAAACAAAAATGTAACATAATCCGGCAAATTGAAAACATTCGAGTAAATTGCATTTTTGTCGTTTATTACATGGGGATTCAGATTTTTTGTTACATATTTGACTGATTACCTCCGTATGAAAAAAATGTTAATCAGTTTCTTTTTTCGATCTATAGGGTCCAGAGGACGATAACACAACAGTAGTCACCCAACAGAAGCGGTCCTCTTCCACAAACGGTATGCTATATCGAGATTACCAGATTAGTGTTGAAGAAAGAATATGACACGAACCTAAGACAAATCTTTTTTTGCAGTAATAAGAATATATCAGACAAAGTCCTATGAGCATTGCAACATATACAACAAAATAAATAAATATATAAATAAAAAAAAATGAAAAGACACAGGAACAAGGTATTCACATGCACGCCCAATGTAAAAGTGAGAACAAATCTGTGATGAGTTTTTTAACAATAAGAGCAAACCAAAAATTGAGATTTACATTTTCGTGTCATATGTGAGAACATTTTCTTTGTTTAACACTAACCCGATGTTTTATTTACCAAAAAATATTGATTAATGTTCAAAACTATTGTTTCCTTCTCACTCCTGCTAAAAAAAATGTATTGACATTCGGGTGTTGTTGTAGTGTTTTTATAAGCACCTTAAATGTAAAGTTAATACATTACTTATTCCTTATAAAATGTTATCCTTAAAGGTGCTATCTGACAAATTGCTTTTATCTAATAAATGTTACAACATCTTATCCCTAGTATGGGAATTTTCTGCATTAATTATCACTGCATAAACTAATACTTAAGTTTAAGTGAAGGCCGTTTTTAACATTAACTTTTTATCATCCATAAATGATCACGATGGGGATTCAGCTAAAAATAGATGTCGACGTCAGAGTTGATAACCCTGATGAGCATGTTTTTTTTTTTTTTAAATTTATTTATTTGGGTTTTACGGCAGACCGACACTTAACAGGTCATACGGCGCCGAATACAAAGTTAAATGTGAATAGAACATAATCAGGTTAAAACTAAACTATGCAAGTAAAATATAGAAAAATATAAAAACCATCAGGTTAAAAAATAAATTATAATTGAAAACAGGTCAACACATCAAACGGTGTAAAAAGTATAACGGTTGGTAAATAAACAGTTTAACTGATGAGCATGTTAGTGTAAAGTAATCTCAAAAGTAAGTGGTCACGTGGCAATCGGGGTGTTTATATTTTACTTTGCATACCAATTAACTGCATTTCGCAGGAACTTTTAATGTTACAAGGCTTTTTTTACATCAATAAACTGCATTTCAAAGGAATCTTTAAATGTAACAACAATATATCTTGCACAACCCCTGACGTTACATTTCATGTCCGACATTTTCTAAATATTTATTAAATTGGCAGTCCGATAATTTATGCTCTGACTCTTCTAAACTAGCATTTTCTTTATGTCACCAGATGCCGGGATCATTGCGCTAATAGTTTTAGTTGTCGTCCTTACGGTCATCGTTGTTCTTGGTGTACTAGCATACATCTACCTGAAAAAGCGACAGGCCAAGCTCAACGCCCAGCGGGAGGCTGAAATAGCTGAAAGGAAACATCGACTCAGAAATCCTGGAGCTAAAGCTCCTAATGCAAAAGTCACGACTGAATCTGAAGTATCCAAATCCGACAAGACACACCAGTCTAACGGAACAAGCACAAAGATAACAGAAGCGAATGAAAAAGCGGCGGATAATAAGTCAAAAGCAGCTGTCGACAACAAGGGAGCGGGAAAAGGCACGCCGGCGGTACAAAGTGTTGCGAATGGTCAAGCCAAGCCGCATCAGTCGACTGGAGCTAAGGATGCACCGTCCAAAACTCCTGAAAAACCTCCCGACGCAAAAGTTACGTCTAAATCAGCCACCAAAGGGGTTGATGACAAAAGTTCAGAAACCGCTATGAAGACGATTTCACATGGCAAGGTTGCGACACCTGGAGACACCGCTAGTTCTACGACACACGGCGACACTGCTAAGGGTACGACAGCCGGCGACAATGCTAAGGGTACCACAGCCGGTGACACTGCTAAGGGTACGACTGCCGGCGACATTGCTAAGGGTACGACCGCCGGCGACACTGCTAAGGGTACGACCGCCGGCGACATTGCTAAGGGTACGACAGCCGGCGACACTACTAAGGGTACGACAGCCGGCGACACTGCTAAGGGAACGACAGCCGGCGACATTTCTAAGGGAACGACAGCCGGCGACATTTCTAAGGGTACGACCGCCGGCGTAAGTACGAAGGGTACGACCGCCGGCGACACTGCTAAGGGTACGACAGCCGGCGATACTGCCAAGGTAGCGACAGCTGGAGACACCGCTAAGGTGACCGACGCACAGACGCCGTCAGCAGATCCCAAGACGCAAGCACCAGACACAGGCAATGATCAGGGTACAGCCAAAAATGACGGCGGTCAAGTTTCAAAGAAATGATCCCATCTTCTTTCTTTAGCAGCATCATTCAATTATTTATAATATTTACAGTGTAGTGTTTGTCCATGGCTTCTTTTGTTGTCTCAAAGGGCCTATCCAAATAACAGATCTTCATTTTGAATCTGTGATAAAAATATGCAAACTGACTTAATCTTGTTATGTGTGAATAAGACAAATATGGTTAACACAGCTGCCATTTAAACAAATGCAAAATTTAATCTTTAAAACAATTTAATTTAAGATCAGGCATGAGGGTCGAGCAACCTGCACTAATTTAGGTCAAGTGGACTTCCACGAGCATTTATAATGAAAGAAATGTCAAAAGATTAATCATTGTATTAACCTGGTTACTCATGGCAAGTTGAACTCGGGGAAAAGTATATAAACTACTTGAAAATGAAGTTTGGTTAGGTTCTTTATATCATGGTAAAGTTTCACTGAATTTTAGACATTTTTTGGTAGTACTAAACAAGTTCTCTCATGTTTTTGTTTTGTTTTTTGTAGTTGTTGTTTTATTATTTTATTTCTATTGGAGAGAACTTTATTTTTATCGGTGTTTTGTTGGTTAAAGTGGTTATATTTATGGATAAAAAAGGGCATCAAGATTGATGTAGATTCAGTACACATGGCTATTGTGTTTTTTAAAGGGGAAATGAAAAATAAATTACTAATGAAGCTACAAAAGTTAATTAAACAATTATAAAACCATTCTTTACCAGACTTTTAAGAAATTTTATTCACGCGTTTAACCATCAAAGAAACAATAAACAAACGGAAGAAAGGGTGTTTTAAAGTCATTTTAGCTAAACATCTTTTTCGATGTTTTAACTTTCTAAAGCAATATGTACTTATGTAATATATATAAATTGCTATAAAATATTGTCAAAATTGCTCATCTATGTCCAAACTTGACATTGTTGCTAAAAAAAAATCCTGCGTTAACAACTCAAAGTGATAACTGACCGATGGATAAAACCACTTTTACCAAGCCCTCCCACAGGTCCGGCACTGATCAACATTTGACTGTCAAATTCATAAATATTTATAATAAAGTACTATTTCGGTCATTGTTGTCGATATTGCAGTGTACTGATGAGTTTGTAAGTATAAGAAAATATGACTACAATATAAGGTATACTTCAGTCTTATTAAAATCATATCCTGAAAACCGCTTATTGACTTATGTCATTGAAGTGCGTTGTATGCGGTATGCCTTTTTTCAACATCAGTAACATCTTCAGGTCGAAAGTTAACTGACGAGCGAATTCCTAATTTTGTCAAACACTTTTCTACTGCAACATCGAAGGTGGTCATTTTGCGACACTTACCGAAAGCGTTATGTATTCCGCTCTCTGATTGGCTGTTTTAAAAATATTAATCGGGGAAAAACCATATTTGTTTATTGACGGTATTTGCGGGCCATCATCAGATCGTACATTTTTGTAAAAGTTACTTTAGTGAGATTGGGTATACTTTTAATATACATATTCAAAAATATTTGTTTCTTCCCCTCGGTGGCTTCCCAAATCTGTTTCAGGAATAACACTACAACATTCGTCGTAGAATTGATAAGATGTCATAATAAACACATTTGAAAGTTTATATGTAGATACCATTAAAAATCCCGTGAAACGACGGATCAGAAATACGTTTCTCTTTTTGTCGGAACTGTCAAATGAGACCGCGTGCCAATGAATCGGGTTCACTGATTAGTTATTAAGGAATACTTTCTTCGAGACATAGATGTGGATCTACCAATTAGTAGTCAAGTACTTAAATTAAATTAGCTTTATATATCTGATGCATTGTTGTACAATTAACAATGTATTTGTACTAGTGAGGTAAAGACGCGTTGTAGGGCCTGTGTATATTATTGCTATTTTAATTTATCATAGCCGCATAGTGTTAGTGTTTTTAGGATGACTTTTTCTTTCTCTAAAAGTAATAAACTTGGTGTTAGAGATGAATAAAATACATAATACATGCCAGTGTCTCATTTTTCATTTAATCCTTTATGATAATTGAGTCAGGATATTTCAACATAATAGTATTTATATCATTTTAAATATATACTTAGATTGCTTACTAAGTCATTAATTTTATCAACAGAAAGTTGCATTTTTCTATTGATAATTTTATGGATCCGAATACCCTCTCCAAATTTTGTATTTATACGGTGTAGAGTTTAGAAAAGAATTGCGATTTTTGCAAATATTATGCGATATTTACATTCCCACTTATTTTTTCCCTTTTATTGTTTGTTTATTGAGTTTATCGTCCCACCAACAGTATTTCGGTTATCTAGAGACGCTGTCGACTTGAAGCAGATATAGTGCTGCCTTCACTATGTACAGCATGCGATGAACACCAGGCATGATACCACACACACTCACATTATCCTGACACCGGGCCAACCAGTCGTGGAACTACCATAAGGCTTATCTTTGCTTAAGCGATAGCAAGGGAGCTATGCCACTACCATTAAAAACGACTGTGGTATGTCGCGGCCCGGAATAGAACCCGGGGCCTTCCGTACCTGGAGCCGACACTCTACCGATTGCGCTACCAGATCAAGTGTTTCCTCTCTTTACACATGCATCTTTCTCATTTCTCAAATTGTCAAAATATTTAGAATAAGAAAGTTTTACTACTTAAATAGTATTTGTTTGGATCATACAAGCAATTATTTAAAGAAAAATCATAATAACCCTGTTTTTGTGTACAATTTATATTATGTTTAAAGCATGCACATGCCTGTTAATATAATATGTATCATTATGTTTAACAAAATGCAGTTTGTTTACGCCATTTTACCATTTCCCTATTTTGTAACTGCAACCTATGTACTGACGGGCCACTGGCCCATTGTATGAATAAAAGTTGCGTTTCATCATATATCTTAAGATCGATTTTCAAATTGCTGTCTTACAATTACTCCTAAATGCGTTTCTGTTTGTCGTAAGTGTGATTGATAACAAATCGATCAAAAGCACTCTTGAAATTTAAGTGCGACTTCACTCTGAGAGAGATTTTCGAAATATTAATGAAAGGCTCTTAAACGAAAAACAATTCTTAGAGAAAAAACAACACGAACGTTATGAAATGTACAAAAAGTATTTACATATGTTCTGCAAAATAACATCCAGATTTGTTTATATATTGCACATATTTTTGTTACAAACATATGGTGCGTTTTACCATAAATCTTAAGATCGATGGCTAAAAACACGATCTTAAGATTTATGGTGAAACGCACCTGTTAAATATAATGCTTTTATAAACAATGCAATACACACTTTCACTATGACCTATATGTTATTTTTGCTTTTTATTATAAGTGAATATTTAGGTAAAAAATCGTATGTGCCTAGAAAGAAAGGCATGCTAAAATGTTCAAGTTTTATTAGCTTGTGCATTTGTAAACTGTCAAAGAAATGATGTATGCAGGAAATATGCGTATATTTCTGGAGTAAGGTTAACATTTGTGACATTCAGTGACGATCCCTTATCTTGGCAGCCATCTTGGATGGTAACTTCAAGGGATTTTCAGATGAATTATATAGAATCGTTAATTTACTTTCTTGTATTTTTTTAATCTGTGGCCCAAAAATTAAAAGCTATTCACCATTAGAGAGCTCTTGAAATTCATATTTTTAGAATATACAATATTTTTAATATTGATGGCACAAAGAATTAATACACAGATATAAATAAAATTAGTGGCTCATGCTTAAACAATATTAACAGTGCATCACTTTAGGCTGTATGTTTTTATCTTTTAAATTCTCAAAATATAGTTTTGATATTTAAAATACTTCATAAACGCTGTTTAGTTTTATCTAAAATTCAGTTAAATAGACTGAAAAATCAAAACACAGTAATGAGTTTAATACAGCACATATTTTCAGATTTCGGCCTGCATTAGCTTCTGCCTTCCAAGATGGCTTCCTTAAACTGTCTTAAAATCAGTGCCTATGGCATCACTTGGGAACTATCTATACATCAGCAGAAGTTTGACGTTTTTATATAATAAGGGGTAATAAATTACCAAACGAATATAAAAGTGTATATGCAAACTCATTTGTTTTCCCAAGCTAAAACTATTTTACATGTTTATTTGTGCGTAAATTGTTACTGCTCACCTCAACAACTCAACGCAACTTTATTTAACTCATTACCGCTCTAAGCGGTACAATACAAATAATAGACAAATAACAACTTCCAGTGCAAATAAATCATCTACAAAAACACGGAAAATCAATGAAAAAGACTTTAATATGTTTACATATATGACGTAACGTGTAAACTAAGCGTCTTGTGATCTTAGTTCAATTTAACATTTTTGTGTGCCATATGTAAACCCCGTTTGTTGACATTTGTTTTCATGATTGAAGGTGGTTCTAAATATTTAAGCATTACGAGGGATGTGTCGTAGATTTAACACAAAGATGCCACCAAATGTTGGTTTTTAAGAATGATTCATAAAATGGTTTCCTCATTAATTGGTTTGATGTCAGTGCTGATTTTGAGGCGCTGTTGTAACCGTAAACAATCAAATAATTATTTTAATAACAATGGGCTATCACAATCAGTAACCAATCAGTTACAACGTATGTTCCGAATATTTTTTCACTTAAGGCCAAGTCACATGTTTTTTAAATTCCAAAATCACTAACGATATATTCACAAGTCTTAAATACTGTGCAAGTATCATACAAAATCTATTGTGACATTCGTAAAAGCTCTGTGAGAAGAAATGAGTAGATAACGAAAATACAAGTCAATAAATTCTGGAAAATACAAAACTGATGAAAGAAACTACAACAATATTTCACGTCCAACCCCACAATAAAAAAACAAACAATAACACAACAACAACAAACAAAACAATCACAAAACAACAACAACATCAACAAACACACATAAAAACAGAATAAACAAAAATATCGCGACGGCACGAAAAATTATAACTTCTCTTTCCCATGTTAAAGTCTTACTATTTCTTGTATGTCCCTTTCTATAAGAAATTTATCAACTTCGAGGTTTATTTTCGTGAAAATGCGCTAGAATGGTGAAAAAAAAAGAACCGACAAAAGACGTTTTTCATTATTTTCCTTTAATATAACATTGTGAAATGCAAGAGAAAACTTCACATGCAAACAATAATGTATAATATTGTTATCATTAATGGCACGTGTATGCAATACACTAAAAATCTACCACGTGATCTGACTACGAAAGGAAATGAAAACTTAAGGTGCACGTAAATGTAATTAGGCCAAACTATGAAAAAATGGGATGGTTAGATGAAATTATTTCTTTTATATATTCGATTTTTCGTATTATGTGTATACTGTATACGCTTTGCGCGAAATTGACTAAGGAAATGTCACTTTGTGCAGATTTAACTTAATTAAAATCTGCTTTGTGCCAGTTAACCCCCAAAATCAAACTCAAACTTTTCGTTTGTCTCCAAATGCTTCATTAGTACTTTTTTCATACTATTAATAGTCGTACTTTTAAATGGTCCAAGACTAAGACTAACATACATTTTCACAAGCTATGAGCAATTTACGAGACATGATTGCATTATTTCATATATGATTTCAAACTCGTGTCCAACTGATCGTTTTATAAGCGTTCTGTTTTTATTATTGATTAACTGACTTTTAGGACGCAAATGAAATGAAAAATCTAATCTTATGAACGAATGGGTAGGAATAATCCTCGGTTATTAGAATAATCAAACAAACTGCATCCTATCGATTCGAACCAAAGACCACAAGCATAAGAGGCATGGACAACTTGTCTCCAACCACTTGGCTTTAGAGGCAGAGGCAAAATGTTTGCAGTTCATAAATAATGTTCGTTCATTTTGCTTACTCTGAATGCATCACACCTTTTATTGAACGAAAATAATAACAGCAATTTCCTTTTCTTCTGTTATGGACAGACAAGATTTCAATACAGACAAGATTTCAATCATGAATAATATACACAAAGTTACAAGTTATATGAAGCTGGGAACAGGGGCGGATCCAGAAAAAGTTTGGTGGTGGGGGTATAAATCAAGATCCATTCAACTTTATCGGAGAAAATACTGGATAAATATACACAGTTAGGGCCCCTAACTTCGACCTAAGCAGACAACAGACAAATTTTACCCTAAAAGCTTAGTACTTTTTTAAGCTAACATGTAAATGTTTGCCCAAATCTTCTCTTTTACCTGGTTGGATAGTGTGTGTGTGTGTGGGGGGGGGGGGGGGGGGGGTGGAGTTGGAGGGTGTTGGGGCAAGCATCCCTCTTGTTCCCTCTGGATCCATCCTTTGTTGGGACAATTCTAATGGATTTAAAAAAGCATTCATACGCATTATCGGGTCAGTCAATGTATTTTGTAATAGCTCCCATCATGTCAATCACTCTGCTATGAAGATAATATACAGTGATATTGAAAGATCACAATATGTGAAAATGCATAATACACATGCCATTGAAAATGATATAAAGATGTTTTGTACGAACGAAGGTAAGATTAAAGATCATGTATTCTTTATGTACACGTGCGTGAGAATCAGTGTTGGTCGTACGAGAAGAAATAATAGCATATACCCATACAGCGGAATAAAAATTGACAATCGTACTTAGTACAATATACACACATGATTTTCACTTGACATAAACTTAAAATCTATTTACTAAGTCAATCGATTGATTACTTATGGTTTGACGTACGTATAACTAGTTATTCATTATAAATAACGCATGATTTTAAGGGCAATATACAATGGTAAAAGTTCATAAACAATAAACTGTTGTTTAAAGGTGGTATCCGACAGTTTGCCTATATCTAATATATGTATATGTAACAATATCTGAACTTTGTTTTTGTAGGTATTTGTACATAATTTCTGCAGAAAAAACAACTTAAGTCTAAACTCTGACGATTTTCACCAGTATCTCCTTTTAAGGCAGTAAAACTCGTTAGTCAACACTTAAATGGTCATTCTTTTCAAATCTATAAATAAGAACGATTCGGATTCCTGCTAAAATAAGACATCGACGTCACAACGGATGACGTCGATAAGCTTAAACATAAGTTGTCACATGGTTTCCTTAGATTAAAATTAGCTAACTGTGCAGCGTGGCTCAGATAGGAAGTACATGCTTATGGTTCACTTTTCAAACAGGTGTAGGGACATCAATAAACAGCATTTTGCGAGATCTGTTCAGGTAAAAATTGTTTACTATTATCCTGAATGAAAATATTTTGGTACAAACTGTCGGACAACACCTTTAATGTGCAGGATGATAACGCCACAAAGTACTATAACGAACCAAAATTATTTATCATAACAAATATGAAATATGCATGAAACAATTAATTTACTGAAAACTAAAAGACTATAACAAAAGTTATTGAGTAAAATAATTAACTATTGTTCACAAGTCCAATTGATAAGCCACAGTGCACCATGGTTTTTATCACCAATAATGTTCGGTTGTAAAAAAAAATCACGTTTATACTTACTGGAAATCAAGATATTATTTTACTAGTTATTATTAACATGACAGTTGTTGTTTAAACTGTAGACGTACTGTTGCAATATGCAGCGCGTATATAGATTTATGAATTGTTATTTCTACATCCGTCATGTTCCTTACAACGTATATTGTTATGTTTGCCATATGGGTCTTACGACATTCTGGCAGATTTTGAATAAACTTTTCAAACTTTCAAACTTAAAAGGATTTATCAATAAAAACATGAACATGTGATAAATAGGCCTACAAACAGTTGATTACTGAAAAATCACACAATTATATACAATCAAGGACACATATTTGATCTATTATTGAACGCCGTGTAAGTAACTAACTAGATATGTAACGGATATGTTCCTGATAAAATGCACGCCAGGAAAAAAATACATTTTTAATTAATTATAACTGATTCACACTTGAATTTGAAACTAATGAGCAACAGATATATCCGCAAAGTCACATTTACACATACACGTTTCATATCCAGAAAAAGTTTGAGCGTAAATTATACACACGTACACGGAAAAAAAATAATATTGAGTGAGAATGAAAGTCGATGACGTCGATGACGTCAACGTTGATTAGCGTTGTAGTGTTCTGGCGTAGGGTGCTGACTGTACGTCCCACTGTCGAACGTCACTAGAGGTGAAGCTATCGGAGCTGTGTTCATATGCGCAGACTGGTCGAGAAACTGAAATTCACATCGTAGAAATTCAATATGAATATCAAGAAAAGCTTCTTAAAAATTACGACAAACACTAAAATTTGAACTGCATCTAGACAAAGGCGTACAGAATACACGAAAAAGACTGCAACACAAAAACGAGACATAACACACAAAAAGAACAACCAACAGTTACCGCCTTAGAACGGTCAGTCGGAAAAAAGGACTAACTGGGGTGCTTAAACTTGGTTTTATTGAGCGCTCCAAGCTCGCACTTCCTGAAGGTTATTTTCAAAAACAGTATAAATAAAATAACCCCTTAAAATGACAACTACCAGCGAGCTCCTGCATCGGGGGTTAAAACTGATTAAAAGAATATTATATAAGAACAAATTATGTAGGATTTTCAAATATATTTGTATTGTATTAGCTATCATTAAAAGTAGTATCCGACAGTTTACCTATATTAAATACATGTTACAATATTAGACCAATGTTTTAGGGAATTTGGTCTGAGTCAGAATAAATAAGATACTGAACACTTTCTGAACAGAACTTATCGCGAAAATACACTCTGAATGAGTATTTTTTTCCAACTGTATAAAAAGCTCGATAGTGTTCTCCTCTGAATAGAAATATCGACGTCAGAGCAGATTATCCGGATGACTATATAACGTGATCTCAAAAGTAAGTGGTCACGTGGTTTTCTTAATTTAAAATAGCTATCTTTGCAGCGTGGCTCGGATAGGAAATACCTGTTTGTAATGATGAGTTGTAATTCATGCTCTCTTCACACTGATCTAGGACAACATCAATAAATAACATTTTTTCAGGACCTTTTTATGTAACTTTTTAGTTATTTAAGAACAGTGAATTTTGGTCAAACCTTCGGATACCACCTTTAAATTCGGACATAAATCGGATTTGTCACATTCATGCAAATCGTTCTCACTCCGAAATAAGCATTCTAAACTGTAAATTTCTTTCACCGGAAACTTACCGCAGTTGTTTCTCTGTCGTTGTAGCCAACTTCCTTTAGTGCCTCCAACGTCTGCTTCTTGACAATACGAACTGTCTGGGGTCGCATCTAAAGCACGGAAATATGCACAAAATGTGAACATAACCAGAACCGCTAAAATGGCTATGGTACAGTCTGCTATCATATGTCAAGCAAAGTAATATACACACTATATAAGTTAACATATCGAGAAGCGTTGAAATGCTTCTTGACTGTACGTAAGGTCTGCTGTCACATGCAAAACAAGGAAATATATACACAATGTGACTAAACGTATCGAGAACTGATGAAATGTGTCTTGACTGTGCGTATAGTCTGTTATGAAATTAAAAGGTCTCCCAGAGTATAGTATTTGACCTTGTAACGGTAACATTTTAGGACACTGCTTACGTTACTGCTTACGTCACTTACTGATAGAAGGTTTGTACTTGTATTTTATCCCGATCTGTATATTAACATGATTTTTTTCAAATTTGTGGACATATTCAGAAGGTCAATGGTTAAATAACAGCAGCACAGCGAAGTGAAACCGGTGTGAGGATTGTGGCGAGCGAGGCGGCCACTGGCTACATCACACGTACCACGTTTCTCTAGATGTCGTATTTCTACGCGCTCTAGGGGGGGGGGGGGGGGGTTATTTATCAATTCGGTATCCAATAAGCGTAACATTTTTTAATCGCGTCTGCATCTAGTTTATACAGACAGGGCTTTCTTATACGAACATTGAATGATTCTCATTCTGCTAGTTTAACTGTATGCCTCTGCCTTTAATTCATATGTAGAACTTCTTTTTGTCGCGGTAGAAATAGCTGAACTTTATTAGGTCGACTGCATAAGCCCAAAGCAGCAACATGCGGTGACTACTAAAAACAAGGACATTATGTTCTGTTCCTGTTTACCTTATTCTCCATGTTCTTCCGCCTCATCTTACGGAGTCTGTTGTGGACGAGGTATTCACAAAGCGCAACCACCATCGCAAGGACTAGACCACCGACCAAGATGTGGAAAATACCAGACACATTGCTCAAAGTTAAAGCACTCGTTGTCGCATCCTACGAAAAAAAGAACAGAAAAACAAATTTGTAATTAACCAGTGACGAATCTTCGACTGTTGTCTTCGAGGGTTTTGTGGGATTTTCAATTTTCATAAATTTGTGTTGTTGTTTTGTTATGAATAATTTATACAACCTTTTTTATTTCTTGTGTGATGGAGAGGCCTTCTAACATGTATCTGGTCAAAAAAGTGATATACTTGATAAGTTATTTAGATCTGTATTTAATTTCAGAGTATTTAAATTTTCTATGTCTGGAAGTTTAGGTAGAGAAAGGCAAGGGGTCTTTCTCGTCTAAAGCCAGCCATGATTACAATTAAAACTGCAAGCGACATAAGCATTGCGGTATTCGTTGCTTCGGAAAAGAAGTCGTTGTCCGAAACCCGTACAAAACTCGTATGTGTGGCATCTTACCATGTGTTCTCTGAGAAAACATTTCTATATCAGATCTGTTTTATTGGCGACGCACTGGAGAGCCGTGGCTCATATGGAATGCATTTTTACGGGAGGATGGTGTAGATGGCAAAAAACAACAACACATGAACTCGCAACAGTTCTGTGAGACCTTTTTTCAGAGAAAATAACTGATTATACAGTTTTTTAAACATTTTTAAACATTGTAGCTTGCATCAATAATGTGTAGCTTGCCATTATAAAAAAAGTTACTAGCGGTTACAGGAATTCGCAGCTGTTCGGTGAAGTATTGTTTTACTAAAGATACCGAGTATACCGATGTTAGCAATGCAGCTTGCAAATACAGATGTAGCAAAGAACAAAGAAAACAAAGTAGCAAATATTCTACTTCCCATCAGAGTTACAGTTCGTTACTGTCAAATGTTCATGTAATTAATCGAATGTAAGAGAGTGTTTAGTTCCAAGGATAGTCTTTTTAAAGCACATGTTTTTACGGTGCCTTCGATGTCTCGCATCCTAGCTTTTTCTTGTGTTAAAAATGGAATGGTGTTCGTGGGATGATAAGCAGAACAAACAAAATATAAAATATATAACAAAACAAAATAATATGTATCTTACCTTCTGATCTGTGCCGCATTCTCCTTTTGCGTACCACCATTTCTGTTCTAACTTCATCAACTCACCGGTCTCTCGAAGTTTTAACACAGCCAGGTTCAATGGATTTCTTCATGAAAACCGATAAAAAAATATGTAAGTGGGGATGCAGAAAAACGGGTAAAAGTGTGATTAAACAGTAATATATAGTCGGCAAAAATGTAACCGAGAGTAGAGAAAACATAAAAATTGCACATACAGCGCTTACTCTGTAATATAGGAAAACATAAAAATCACATAAAGTGTGATTTCTCTCTTATATAGGAATACATAAAACTGACATAAGTGTGATTACTATGTCACACAGGAATACATACAATCTGACATAAGTGTGATTACTATGTTACACAGAAATACATAAAATCTGACATAAGTGTGATTACTATGTCACACAGAAATACATAAAAACTGACATAAGTGTTATTACTATGTCACACAGGAATACATAAAATCTGACATAAGTGTGATTACTATGTCACACAGAAATACATAAAAACTGACATAAGTGTGATAACTATGTCACACAGGAATACATAAAATCTGACATAAGTGTGATTACTATGTCACACACGAATACATAAAATCTGACATAAGTGTGATTACTATGTCACACAGGAATACTTAAAATCTGACATAAGTGTGATTACTATGTCACATAGGAATACATACAAATTGAAATAAGTGTGATTACTATGTCACACAGGAATACATAAAAACTGACATAAGTGTAATTACTATGTCACACAGAAATACATAAAAACTGACATAAGTGTGATTACTATGTCACACAGGAATACATAAAATCTGACATAAGTGTGATTACTATGTCACACAGGAAAACATAAAAACTGACATAATTGTGATTACTATGTCACACAGGAATACATAAAAACAGACATAAGTGTAATAACTATGTCACACAGAAAAACATAAAAACTGACATAAGTGTGATTACTATGTCACACAGGAATACATAAAATCTGACATAAGTGTGATTACTATGTCACACAGGAATACATACAAATTGAAATAAGTGTGATTACTCTGTGATTACTACATAAAAACAGCTCAAAAGTGTGATTACCCAGTAAGTTATGATCACAGATAAAGACATAGCTATTACAAAATACATAAGAATTGTCAAAAGTGTGATAATTCTGTAAAATGTGCATAAGTAAGAATACAAACAGACTTTTGAAAAAGTAAGTAAACAGTTATTTAGAGATTTTTTAATGTGCGGAAATGAAATTTCTCGATAATATTAATATATTTTATCAACAAAAAGTAAGTAAGTGGCACATACAGAGTGTCAAAGTTTGACTACATTTACGCAGTAAAATTCTGAAACCGATTGAGTACGGAAAACGTTTACCGAAAAACATAAAACTTTCAAAAGGGTGATTACACTGATATATCAGTAAAATAATAAAGAAACAATAACAAATGCATAGAAACTGTAAAAAAAGGTGTGGTTATGATGTTATATGAGAAATCAAAATGCGATGTGAGATGTGTTCGTCTGCAAAAGTGTGATTACACTGTGATACGTGAATTTAATAAATGAAAACATTAACTTTGAAGTAATCATCGGTAAATCTTCTGTTACAAAACAATGCATTGCATGTAGTTATATTAAGGTGTTAAAGAACATATAAAGCGACTTGGTCACAGTTGGTCTGATTTGAATATTTCTCTACTCTATTTTGTTAGAGAATAAAGAAACATTAAATATTAAGCCACATTTTTTCCCAGAAACGCTCATTCTCAAATTTCCAACATATTTTCTATATGGCAGCGCACATGAATGTTTGCAAAAATGTAAAACAAGCAACTGTTTGTGTTAAACTATTGAAAAAGGAAAATTCAATTTGAGAATAAGCGTTTTTAGAAAAGATATATTTAATAGTGTTAATATAATTGGAACAATTTACAATATTGCAATAAAATATGTATTCTGATACGTAGATTATATGTCAGTATATTCCGGCCTTCAAAATATTGTGTTGTCTTATGTTTGGGGGAATAAAACGCCTTGCAACGGCCTTTAAATATGTCAGCCATTTAGAGACAAAAACGTAGTATAGGTTCAGTAAGTGTGTAGGAATATGCGTCAAGTTAATACGCCCGCCATAAATACAAATGTAAGTCACTGAATGACTCGATAGACGCAATATGTTACTAAATACTGAGTGCGAATCGCGTGATTCTATTTGTCATGTAACTACATGTACTATGACCAGGCCTCATAAATGCTTACTGAATGTATGTAGTTTCAGGAACACTCGTTCGCAAAGAAACAGTGACAAGACAGCTTTAATGCTTAGCAAGTTTTCATATGATAAATGTGAGCTTTTTATGCCCACTTGATACAGCTAGTGACGTGTGCAATTGTGATATGTTGAAACTCAGGGCGGCGTTGAAACCCTCTGGAAACAACGTCATATAGGGCCATGTACAAGTGTACACATAATAAACTGTGACCAAATCGCTTAATGCTCACTGAATGCAAGTAGTGTCATGTATAAGTATACAAGTGATAAATAATGACTGTGGTCAGGCCGATTTAATACTTGGGAGACTGCAAGAAGCGCCACGTACACATTTACAAGTGATAAACTGTGGCCATGCCGCTTTAATACTTAGGGAACGCAACAAGTGCTACGTACAAGTTTACAAGTGATAAAGTGCGGCCAGGCCGCTTAAATACTTAGGGAACGCAGAAGTTCCACGTACAAGTTTACAAGTGATAAACTGTGGCCAGGCCGCTTAAATACTTAGGGAACGCAAGAAGTTCCACGTACAAGTTTACTAGCGATAAACTGTGGCCAGGCCGCTTAAATATTTAGGGAACGCAAGAAGTTCTACGTACAAGTTTACAAGAGATAAACTGTGGCCAGGCCGCTTAAATACTCAGGGAACGCATAAAGTTCCACGTACAAGTTTACTAGCGATAAACTGTGGCCAGGCCGCTTAAATACTTAGGGGACGCAACAAGTTCCACGTACAAGTTTACCAGCGATAAACTGTGGCCAGGCCGCTTAAATACCTAGGGAACGCAAGACCTGCCTCGTACAAGTTTACAAGTGATAAAGTGTGGCCAGACCGCTTTAACACTTAGCGAACGCAAGAAGTGTCATGTACAAGTTTACAAGTGATAAACTGTGGCTAGGCCGCTTTAATACTCAGGGAACGCAAGACGTGCCATATACAAGTTTACAAGTGATAAACTGTGGCCAGACCGTTTGAATACTTAGGAAACACAAGAAGTGCCACGTACAAGGTTACAAGTGATAAACTGTGGCCAGGCTGCTTAAATACTTAGGGAACACATGAAGTGCCACGTACCAGGTTACAAGTGATAAACTGTGGCCAAACTACTTTAATACTTAGGGAACACAAGAAATGCCACGTACAAGGTTACAAGTGATAAACATTGGCCAGGCTACTTTAATACTTAGGGAACACAAGAGGTGCCACGTACAAGGTTACAAGTGAAAAATCGTGGCCAGGCTACTTTAATACAAAGGGAATGCAGTAAGTGTCACGTACAAGTTTACAAGTGATAAACTGTGGCCAGGCTACTTTAATACATAGGGAACGCAGTAAGTGTCACGTACAAGTTTACAAGTGATAAACTGTGGCCAGACTGCTTTAATACTTAGGAAACGCAAGAAGTGCCATGTACAAGTTTACAAGTGATAAACTGTGGCCAGGCCGCTTTCATACTTAGGAAACGCAAGAAGTTCCACGTACAAGTTTACACGTGATAAACTGTGGATAGGCTACTTTAATACTTGGCGAACACAATAAGTTAGTAAGTTTATCGATGTTTAGCTATGTTTATAACGGTAGATCCTTTGACAAATGTTAAGGAAGAGATCTTGCTCTCTTCGTAGAAAGCATGGAACACTTGTCTTTATCTTTTCACTGTGCAAATTGCCAAAGGGACACCTGGGTACCTGGAACGCTGGCTGATGCATTGAAACTCAGGCAAAAGATCAACATGGAATAATTGACTTTATCGTTTTATCGTGCCAATTACCATCTGCGAAGTCCGCTACAAATGGCGGCATAATCGGGTACGCTAGCTGATGCATTGAAAAAAGATTAGCAATAGCTACATCATCACCTTTGGGAAGGTAAGTACATGTACAGGAAGGCAAGTTAGGAAAAAAAAAGTTAGGCACCGGCATGGGACATACGTGGGGTTTAAGACAGTAACGTAGTTTTCGCTGAGGTCTTTCACACTAACTTGGTCAGACAAGAAAAAAAGCGACCAAGGCAATGAGGATGGCCTCAAAGACAGCATACAAGCTGTAGTCTCACCGTACAAGAGAGTCTTGATTTAATCAGGGACAGGGCCATCCGCGATGCATGGATATCTAACTGTTGAAGTTGATGACGTAAGCAGTTGAGTTGTATATAAACATGTTTTAAAACTTTCAGTTATTTAAATTCCAATCACTGATACCTTTAAACTGTGCTGTCAACTGATATCAACATGTAAGCTACACGCTACAAACGCGGTGAACGAGACAACAACAATGAGGAAACAAATCATGCACTGCAATGGAACATAGTCTCAGCAGCTCTTATTCCAAAAATGGCCATAGAGTAATCTCCCTTTAATACACTCTATTTATAGTAACATAAACTTATAATATTATACGTTCTGTATTTTCTAATCCAGCATCTTTTATAACGTAAGAATGACTTATATCACTCATTCCTATACATACTGAAAGCATAAATTTATCTCATAAACGAAACAAACTTAATTGTCTACGTTTATCCAGTTAACTGCCCTTGAATTGATTGTGTGCCACAGGCACAGCAGTCTTTCTAGAATTCAAATTCATGTTGGTAATAAATCTATACAATCAATTCAATACAGTCTTACTTGAATTTAATATTATACCAACATTTCTTTTGGGCCAGAACTAAAGAACAGACGTTGCCTCAAATGTACCAATTTACCTTGAAATTTAAAAACAGAAATTCCTAAACGACAAAGTATGTATTACTTTTATTTATGTCTACTCTTTCTTATTTTACAAGAAAAACAGTTTAAAAAATATTTCAGAAAAAATCAAGAATTTTTCTAAATTAGTTAGATAACTACTTTCTTTTAAATCGATAAACGGTTGTAAGACACAATGGCTATGGGCGTGGAATGACACATCCATAAGTTTTAAATTAACTTTTTTTCATAAATTTATGAGTAAATAAACACGTCATACGAAGCAACCGTTTCGCTTACATAGTTTAAAATACTGGCTATGTTTGTAGATTAATCATTGTAATATAACGACGATCATTTAGGTCACAGTGCACCAATGTTTATCGGGTAATGGGATTAGCCGGCATTTTTGCCGATACTGCGCAGCGACATTTCTATCATTATAGCACAGGGGCACTTATGAGGTGCCCAGGGACTGAACCCGGCCGGTCCATTATACTGACACCGACGAGTCAGGCGTAATGCTGTCCCCTTAGCCCCGAGCGTTAGGAGGGAAGGCACTACTACCAACTTTAAAGTCTTTGGTAAGACCCGGCCGGGGTTCGAACCCACGACCTCCCGATCCGCAAGCCGACGCTCTACCAACTGAGCTATTGCGGCCGGTTCGGGTAATGGTTATGATTCAACGACAATTCTTTAATCTACATGTTTTCAGAAATATATCCGCTTTTGTTGATCGTTTTTATAATGAACATAATTTTACGACATTCGATTTAGTTTCATGGCCCCAGTACCTCATTATGTTAATGTATAAGAAGAAAAATTCGTATTAAGGTCATGTTTATAAATATGATTTATTTAGAAAAGCACTACGTATCGTTTTAATTTTTTGTTAAAAGTTAGATTTGTGCAACTAAATGAACAACAATCAATAAAAAGTAATGGACGAGTAATAACTTCTGTCCATAAACTCATAACTTTTTGGCCGAACAAATACTACGCTTTAGGGTAAAAAACGTCTTAAAATGCTGAAACTATGTTACATGACGTCACAAGGACACAACCGAATTTCAATTAGGAACTTCTCGGGTAATTCCGTCCGCAAGACCATCACTTCTCGGATGTTTCTGACGAAAGAATATGTTACCACAGCAGCGAAATAAGACTACGTAAAAAATAGTTCTTCCAACATGCAATTAGGGCTGTCAATATAGTTATTCAATCTATGCACTATCATTTATAACTTTACTGATCATGCATATCTAAATTTCTTATTGCAATACAATTGTTTATTCATTTTGACAAAGATAAATATTTGTGTGACTCTGTTATGATTATGACGTAGTTGCCACGCCATATAAATGATTTTTTTTTAAATCACGGTGGCTCCATACGTACATCCGAGATTGGTGACACTCAATCAGAACTCCTCGGGTAATTCCGTCTCGGCACAATCATCCCTCGGATGTATCTGTACTGTTGCAATGATACTTAATGAAATCATAATCGTTTTTGTTTTGCCGGAAGTCGGAAGAAAAATATGCCTAAAATGTAGTTCGCACAAAACTTGAACAATAGCATCGTTTGACAGCTACATGTCTGCTGCGGTGGGTAAATTAAACTTGGATGATTTAAAATTGAAGCCGCCACAAATTGAAGCTTTACAGGCATCGTACTGTAGTTTGTTTTTAAGTCTGTCTTAAAAGTAGTCCTATTTAGGGAAATGACCGAGGTGATCCGACTATCTGCATACATCCGAGAGATGAATCGTGAATTATCCGAGGTGTTCCGATTGCCGAGATTGGTGACGCTATCATCGCCGAGAAGTTCCGACTCAACCGTATTTACCTCAGATAGGAGCCATGAGGAGTTGCAACACCATATCCCTTGTTATCTAAATTATTGCCGACCCGCATTGTGTTGCAAGGCTTCCTCTGATTGTGAAAATTGTTCATGGCTGACTCCAACATAAATGCGTACCCTCCCTTAGAACTTCTGACTTTTTCTACTCCCATTTTAACGTCCGGGCACAGCACTTTGCCTTGATTCAATTTCATGTACTGCCACATCCTTCGATATACATCTACATATGACTCCTGATGTGTAGAAGTAAACAGGTTTGCATAGAGAACAGGCATACACAGCAAGGATGGAAACGGATATACGGACAGACATGATAAGCTAGAAAAAGAAACATGTCATGGTAAGACGAACACAAATTTACCTCAAATAGAAATAGTGAGGCGTGGCTACACCGTACCCCTTATTGTCTAAATTACCACCGATTTTCATTGTATTGCACGGTCGTCTTTGGTTGTGATAATTGATAAAAGCCGACTCCATCAGGAAGGCATATGTTCCCTTGGAAATGCGTACTTTTTCCACGCCCTCCACATTGGTTTTCATCATTACAGTGCCAAAATTAGCTGTCATAAACCTCCACATTCTCTGATAAACATCCACTTGTGACTCCTGTACAAAACCGAACAATCAGCCATTGGTCAGTGAGTGTATTAGACAAAACTATTTGTCAAATTTCAATAATACGATTGCGTTTGCAATGCTTATTGTTTAGAAAATAAAATGGGAGCTTGGCAAGGCCCAATGGTGTGTAAACAACGGTTTCACATTAAGATGCGCATGAATTTATTCATGAATGTCACACACCCGAGTGATGGTAATGTTCAAGTATTCAGCAATTCAAGATGCACTTCGGTATAGAAAAGAAATGCAGTTAGAAGTTAACATATCAGAATTTAAAATGAGTTCTCGGTATAAAGAAGAAATTCAACAAAAAAGTAACGTTCAAGAATGCCAAAATGCCAGACGCGTTTCGGTATGAAGAACAAATGAAATTACAAATTACTTCGATAGCTCAACTGTCTGTCCTGGAGAGGATGTATTAACATAATACTTCCTTTTTTATTGATAAGAATTTAAAAAATATTTGTTACTACATTTTCTTAAATGCCATTGCTCTAGAAAAGTTTCACATACTTATATATGTTTTTTTAAACTCTTTTTATTACCGCTCACTGGCTGTGTTTGAATTACATTTTTGTTCTTTCTTCAACACTTCTTTCTGTAACCTCCCATGTGAAATATTAATAAAGTGAATTTAAGGCGTGGAGGGAATTCGACCCAACTCAGCAGAGATGGAGCCAGAAATAGGGTGGGATGGGGGTGCATTCCCCATCATTCAGGTAAAATAGATCGTTGTGAAAACAAATACATTTTAGCTTAAAAACTAAGCTTTTGTAGTAAGTTTTATCTGTTGCCTGCTTAGGTCGAAGTTAGGGTCCCTCACTGTGTATATATATATTTCTAATATTTACTGCGACAAATTAGAATGGATCTTGATACATACCACCAACATTTTCACGATCCGCCCCTTCATGATACTGAAGCTGCTGATGTGGGGCCCAAAATGCGTTAAGTATCAAAGTAATTAAGGCACTTTGCGGACCATTTTCGAAACAAGTGCGTTCGCCAAAGTGCGTTCCCGCTTAATATAATAAAAGCACAACTCAGCTTACTTCAAAGAATCTTCGGCTGGAGCCCTTTTCAAGCGTGCCGTAGGCGATCTTATTTTGGTTGACCAAGTCATCCACCGACTTGATGGGCGGTAGCAATCTCTCGATGGTCAGGAATGCCGCCAGATTGGCGGTGTACGATGAGATCAAAATGAGCGTGAAGAACCACCAGGCACTCCCTACTATCCGACCGGAGTAGGATCTATAAAATAACACTGGTATGAACTTTTATTAGAATGACAGTGGTAATGGTGATGATGGTGATGGTGGTGATGATGGTGGTGCTATGATATTAATAAGAATGAGATGACAGGGGAAGCAATCGTGAAGCTGGTAATAGTGGTGTTGGTGATGATAACATTTGAAGGTGGTGGTGCTTTAGTTTGTGTTGATGGCGGTAGTGATGTGAGGACGACGTTTGTGATGAAGTGATGCTGCTGATTATGATGATGTTGATAGGCATGCTGGTGGTGATGGCGTGGTGATAGTGGAGTTGTGACGGAGATGTTGGTAAGAAGAAGAAGAAGAAGAAGAAGAAGAAGAAGAAGAAGAAGAAGAAGAAGAAGAAGAAGAAGGTT
Organism: Sinonovacula constricta; assembly: GCA_007844125.1. Taxonomy (NCBI): domain Eukaryota; kingdom Metazoa; phylum Mollusca; class Bivalvia; order Cardiida; family Solecurtidae; genus Sinonovacula; species Sinonovacula constricta. The sequence goes on along the minus strand of CM017564.1, from coordinate 54,198,537 downwards.
GTGATCAAAATGATGATGCTGATTATGATGTCGATGATGATGAAAATGACGACGACGATGATGATTATGGTTAAAGCAACGACGATGACGACGACGACGACAATGATGATAATGATGACGATAATGAAGATGAGGATTTTAGGATGATGATGATAGTCATGGTGGTCATGTTGTTAATGATTATGATATCATAGCCAGTAAATACACTAAAATGCATCCAGGGACTGATAATTTCTCAGCGTTTGTCTTCATTTTATAAAGCTCTTCGGCAATTTTTCAGTGGTAGGAAAAACGTGAAACTGAGATGTATGAATATCTCAGTTAGATGATAAAATATATTTGTGAACCTCGCCTGCATTCATCTTGTTAAGGTGTCGAGTGAAAAATAAAAATAAAATAAAAAACGAAACAAAATACAACGACTACATCTCTACAGGCGCATTCGCGAACAAACATAATAGCCAAATATTAGCAATCTAATAGATCTGTACAAAAAAAGTAGTCCAACATGCGATTACTTAGAGTTCTTCCGCGAGTGGTATGGCCGATGTCAGAATAATGTGACCGGGTGTGGTGTCACGTCAGGCGTTCACAGCATGCTATTCTGGTGATGTCAACAATTTATATATAAATATTTACATCATGTCAATGTCACTGTAGATAAATCAATTGTACTTTACAAATAGACAAGCGTGCAGCCTTACAAATCATAGCAAACACAGTAGAAAATTAAAGCGCAATAGAAAAATACGACAACAGCAACTACATGTACTAATTTTTAAAGATATAAACGCATACCGTTCAAAGATACATTCATAATTTTGCAAAATAGTGTAGTAATTCTGCCTTTTTGCATTTTTTCTAATTCTACAGTGTTTCTCAAAATTGACCTTAAATGATATTTAATTGCTGATCTGTTTAATATTTGCTCGTTTGGAAAAATCGATTATTGCAAGCTTTCGTGTTATAGCCTAAACTATAATATATAGAATATGATAATTATGAGATATGAGAGCAACCATTTGTTAAAACAGCGTAAATGTAAGCAAAGTATGGAAAGGATTTCATGTCATTCTCAATCAGAAACAGCAAATAAATTTAAAAAAAAATGATAGAAAAAACATAAAAATACATTAAAAATGAAAAAACAACAAAAAAACAACCAGCGGTTTATACTCATGTACATGTATGTATACACGAATTACTTTAAAGAAGAAACCAAAAAACTACTTCAACAGAAAGCCAGCATAACCAGTGCAAGATTGTTAAGACAAAATTTGGGGATTTCAATGTCCAAAGGTGACAAACAATATAGATGAAAAATGGCCCCATGTGTTATCATCTCAAGACAATATGTTGGCGAGTGCTTTCCTCGGTTCAACGGTATATGATACATGAAATGATTAACAACAATAATAAATAAGAATGGTGATGCATCGCCACATATGGACGAATGAGATTCCTTTTTAAATTTTCGCCTGAACGCTGAAAACACACACTGGTGAATTCATTGTATTTAAAACGATTCTTACTTATAAATAGATACAATTTCATAAATGCACCAGGACAAAAACTTAGTAAAACGTGCCATGGTTTCGGTGCAATTGTGTGTGTTTTATTTTTTTTAAATTCCACAATCGTACTTGATTTAAATCGAATTAGATCACACATTTTTTCTCTGTAACTATCGTTTACTTTTTAAATGATCTTTAATCTTAACCTCAATACAAGGTCCCGTAATCACAAATAATTCTTAAGAAAAACTTGATTAATCTATAGATTTCAGGCCACATTATCTTTAACTTTTTTCAATATAAACGTGTGCAATAGTGCATTATAATTTAATTGTACTTCTTTAAAGTTGCAGTCGCATTAAAACAACGACGACAGTCATAGTTTTGCTATGAAATGAAAAGGTTGACTTGAATTCAAAGCATGATTCATGCATAAGAATGATTTGTGACTGCGGGCCCATAAAATTACTGAACGTTCCACTAGTGCGTGTTTTCTGCTAGCTGCTATGGTTGCTGGGCAAACGAATACCATTGAAGGTAGCACTCGAACCAACCTTGGGAAAGTATCAGAGCCCTGCTGCATTAAAGCGCCAAGTGAAAACCAGAACGTGTTAAAGAGTGTAAAGTTATTAAACGGTTCCCCTTTCACTTGTTCGTCCGACCATTCATACGGCGACCAACGCCCGACCAGGAATAAGACAAGACTGACTGCAACAAACGCCACCATGACGCATGCCCAGACCCGGTTTGAGAGTGGGTACATGAACGAGAACACCCCTGGCTTCTCTTTGTCCGGCTTCTTGATCATGATACTGATCCCGGTCTGCATGAAAGGCTTCGTGAAATCAACCACCCTTTGTCTCTCGGCGTTGATCGTCAGTGGGGCGATGGCTATGTCTGCTCTCTGTAAGGGAAAACATGGAATTTGATTTACTGCTGTAATTTCAAAATTTACATGATACCCCTTTTAATGGCGTTTTATAATCCGGTATTTTTGGGGCCTTCATTATAAAGTGAATGTAGGCTATTATTCAAAAGATACAGAACAGAACAGTCTTTTATTTGTCGCAACGTGTACATTGTGCATAGTTGCAAGATAATTACAATCAATGTTATTACAATGATCATCAAGTATTCTCAAAACCACATACAAACACAGACACAAACGCAGGCACGCACGCATGCACACTAATACATACACACGTACTCAATCGAACTTATCAAAAAGGAAAAGACACAGCAAAACTCCTCGCACCACTTCACACACCCCACGCTTACGAAAAGTGTAGTTGGAAACATGCAATAGTTACAATACGTAAGATTTATTATAATATTATCATATCTAAATACTTTCTGTACAAAAGTTTAAAAGTACGGGATATAAATGCACACTAGTTATAGGAGTGTGCTTTGAAAGCGGGGTTTTACGAGCTTATCGCTGTGCACCTATGGCAGGATTAACAGACATATACCGTGGGTTTAGATAAAGCAGCAAGCAAAAAATACCTTGCGGTAAGATCCTTATGAACAACTTATATCGCATTCGGAACATCTCGGATAATTCACGAATTATCTCTAGGATGCATGTTGGTAATTTGGATCTAATTAGATCTCCATGGCCATATTTCTTATTTGAATTACTTTTCTGGCAGATCATTCGTAGCTATGTTTTATTGTTTATGTTCCATATGGAATGAATACCGCAATTTCGACGATTGGCTCAGCTTGGGAAAGCGGCGCCTCTAAGGAAATGCAATTTTATGGGGTGGGGATAATCGTGTAGAGTCAATAACAGGAAGTCGCTGTTGTCCTGTGAGCCCTTTTTCAAAGAAAAGATTCGGGTACTCCGAGTAATCCGTTTTTAATGGTGTAGCTTTGAACAAATAAAGTGTTGCTTGCAATTTTAAAAGTAGCAGGCAGTAGTATGAATTCGTTGCTGTTTGGAAGGTCTTCTTTAAGACAAGAAACAAGGAACGTCGAAGTTCACAGTGAAGCTTGTAATTGCAGATGTAGCAAGTAACATTAAACTTGGTTGAACAAGGTTGAAATATTTGCGATTTCCCTCGCGTGACCTCATTGCCTTCTGCGGCACTGTACCAGGTTCTTTTTTTATTGATGTTATTCGTACCATCTCAGCATCTCTTTCGCTTGGCGTGAAAGTAGTACACAATATCGCCGATGCCAATATATAACAATATATCTCCCAAACTGTTAAAAATGTAGTGTATAGTGTGATTCGATGACAATGTCGAAAACCTACCTTGCGGGTCCCGCCTTTTGGACAACCAGCTGTATCTATAAGTTCGCCTATCATTCCATCCCAGCAGCCCTTTTCGGGATAGCTGACCCCGTAGTTGTTGTCCCCAACTAATTCAATCTTATATTCAAAGGGAGCCTGGGAATGTTCCTGGAGTTTTCTTGCAAAATCGACGCAGTATCCCTGAAAGAAAACCAATGTTGAGGATGGAAGGGAGACTTCTCCCCGGATAAAAATAAGAATCACTATGAATTTATTTGTTTCCCCTGATAAACGTACCCATGTGTCTCTTGGTATGTTCACTCGTCTCTGTTGGCCTCTTGTGTGTCATTCTAAGTCTATCTTTCTGTTTGAGTCCATTTGTGTCTTTTTGTGTCATTTTGTGTTCTTTCCCGATTATTTCCATGGTGTCCTTTTGTTTATATTTGTTTTTCTCTATTGTTTCTTTTCATGTCGTTTTGCTTCTGTTTTGTCTAATAAGTTATTTTTTTTCGCTCACATTCGCCTTAAACTTTAACCTTTCTTGGAAAGTAACGCTTTTGTTTTACTATTAACATACGTATTAAATTATGATAAAAATAATAACTAACTATGCAATTTCGTCATTTGTTGACTTTAAAAAAATAACCAGGAAGTACGCGGGGTGAATTAGAGTAGCCAAGGGAAACAACCCAACAACATTGCGTAAATTGTAGATCGCACTGTAGTTCGCATTTGGTTCCCTTTTAAGTAAAAAAATATTGTAGAACGTGTTAGAGTGGAAATAGATTTTAGGTTTGTGAGATCTAACACCCAATATATTACGGTTTCGAATTCAGATGCGGTTTAATTTCATCACGAAGGCCATATGCCTGAGTGATACAATTTACGCATCTGAACGGGAAACCATGAAATATTGGGCGTTAGATCACGCAAACTTAAACTCTATTTTCTAAACATAACATACAGTGGACTATTTTGTTTTATTGATGAAATACATCTCAGTGTCCGATTATAATAATGATAGCGACGTCCAGTTATTTGGTAGGTGAAGACCCCAGACGAATGTCTAGCTAGAACCCAGAATATGTCAGAGTAGAATTACTTGCACACGGCAGCTCAGCTAGAAGATATTCCTACATTAGACCCTTCGTCCCGAACGGGACTCGAAACGTAAGATTTTATTTTAGCAGTACATGTATGTTTATTTTACGTCTATCAAAACTTAAAAAATGTTTCTAGTTCTTTCTTTCTTTTTTTCTTCTTTCTTTCTTTCTTTCTTTCTTTCTTTCTTTCTTTCATTATTTCTTTTCTTCTTTCTTTTTTTTCTCTCCTTTCTTTTTGTTCTTTTGTTATGTTTCACTTATTTTCTTTCGTCTTTCTTCTCATCCTTTTCTTCTTTTTATGTCAAGAAAAGTCATGACATGAAATTAATCAATATCTTACAACTTACTTAGACGATCCTTACCTCGTAAAATTTTCCATCTATATAAGGCGCGCCATTATTATCTATCGATTTCTTTTCTTGAAAAAATGGCTGCTCCTGTAAAGAATAAATAAATTAACCCCCTTTTAATGTAAACGGCGTATAACACTACCTGTGAATACAACAACAAAGAATAAATACCACTCAAAACCAACAGGTTTGTATCCATGGGGGGGGGGGGGGGGGGGGGGGGGGGGGGAGGGGTGGATGGGTGGAGAGCTGCAGCCCCACACCTACCAGATAAAAGAGTAGAGTTGTGAAAACACATTTCTGAACTGTACAGACGGTTTAAAGATGGTATCCGACAGTATGGACCAAAACCTTTGTCTTAAAACAACCAAAAACTTTTATCAGATGCGAAATACTACAGCTTTGTGGAAAGTAAAGCATAACACGTCATTACAGGTATGAATTTTCTATCTAAGGCACGCTGCACAGTTATTTATAAACTAAAAAAACAACAACACACGTGACAACTTGATTTAATGATCATGTTATATCCAGGTATGGATCCAGGGTGACGGGGGTTGAGGGGGGGGGGGGGGGGGTACACCCCCTCCAACCAACCAGGTAAAAGTGTAGAGTTGTGAAAACACATACATGTAAGCTTAAAAATGCTAAGCTTTGAGAGTAAATTTTGTCTGCTGACTGCTCATGTCGAAGCTAGGGTCCCCAACAATGTAGAAATATCTAGTATTTACTGCGATAAAGTTGAATGGATCTTACTTACTACCTCCCCCACCAAAGTTTTCTGGATCCGCCCCTAAAGCCAAAAAGCAAGATTAAGCCTCAAACTTAATGTAATGTCCGATAGTAAGTATTTTGTTCGAATGGAATATACAGAGAATACTATGTTATTCATAGTTTAGTTTGAGAATGAGGTAAGGCACCTAATATGAAGTTTAATTGACTTTGGCTACAGGTGAGTAAAACTTTATTCACGTTTCTTACGAATCGTAATTCATTAGTGATTTTGCTTTTTTTGTAAAAAATGACGAGCCGCACGATTTAGATTTGTTTCAACTTAGTGTGATAACATTTTCCTTATTCAACAATTAATATTCGATTTATCCTACCATCTGTTGTATAAACAAACGTGTTGTTCAATGTTTAGAACTATTTTCTTTTTCGAAAATGGATTTGGCATTCGAGCGTTGGTGTTGTGTTTTCATACGCGCTTAACAAAAAGCAAAATTACCCATCCTTCATGTAATACGATTTACAGCTTTACAGCTCTGTTATTTTTAAATCAAAATATGTTTTAAAAAGTATGCGTTGTTTATAAATCAAAAGTAGTAATAACGAAAGTAAAATCACGTGTGGAATTAAGCTCATAACAGAAAAAAAGGATATAGAGTAAAAATGTCATTTTACACTAAAGTGTCCATAACGGAATTATTTTTTCCCAGATTGGAAAAAACATACTGGACTGACAGCTCATCCAATATGTTTTCTTTTCAAACCTGGGCACTTGTCCACATATATTTTCGTATTGGAAACTTAAGACAGAAATAACTTATAATTATTATCACTTACCTTTATGGTGACAACTCGAAGTGTCCTGTTCAGGAAGGCTTGTCTTGACACTATTGGTTTCAGAGGCGGCAGGGTGGTATTGAAGCCTGTATTCGGGGCCCAAATGCCCACCTGTCAAAAGAAATAATCGTAACTTAACAATACATCAGTCTATGGCGTCGAAGGAAATCGTACGTCGACATAACTTTATCACTGCAAAATCAGACTGTGTCTCCGTACATTTAACCAGTAACACTAAATCAGAATTTGCTATTTAGAGACTATACTTGTCGGGGTTTTCGTCCATCCATCTAAAGACTATCCGGAGACGGTGTTCACATAAAGAAGATGCATGCTGCCTGGAATGTAAGTATGGTTATACTAAAATTTACATACCTTTTGCAGAAAATCCATTATTCTCTCCAAAAATCAAATAACCACTTGTCAATCATTTGCATCTTAATTAAAATGGTATTGGTATAGCCCCCTTGCTAACGCTCAAGCAAATATAAGGGTAGTTTCACGACTGGTTGGCCCGGTGTCAGGATAATGTGACTGTGTGTGGTATCATGCCAGGTGTTCACGGCAGGCTATACACAGTGAAGGCAGCACTATATCTGCTTCAAGTGGACACCGTCTCCAGATAAATAGAATTATGTTGGTGGGACGATAACCCCAATAAACAAATAAACAAACAATACTATTTTTGTGCTATATTTACGATGATGTTTGATTCTTGACATACACAATCAGTTTCGAAGACAGAAAGGGGCGGTTCTTCTAAAAGCCAACATGTTCTTACTGTCCTTGTTCCGCGATAATCTGTCAGTAACGGATATGACATTATGCATCTTTGACGTTAATTTGTTACGTTTTAAGCTTTTATTGAAAACTAACCCCGCGGTCTAAATAGACGCTTCCGTAACTGTCCAATATATTTACAATAACCGGTTTAACAAACCAATAGAAGTTAAAAGCACATAATGGTTTACTTTTTTTACACATGTGTATATACTTTACACATATGTAGATACTTTACACACTTTTGTACTTTTGTTTTGAAACTTTTGGTAAACCGCGTGGGCTCCAGTCACGTTCGGGGTACCTATTTTACACATATGTATATACTTTACAAACTACTTTACTTATGTTTTGAAACTGCTGCTTAACCGCGTGGGTTCCAATCTCGTTCGGGGTAAGAGGCTTAATGTGTGAAGTTTTTTTAGCTGCCTAGGTGTGCGTCGGTGGTTCTACTTAGACAAAGCTTGTCTGCTGTTTTTCGCCACAAAACGGCTGTACGTCGTAATAATGACCATAATTTGCAGCTAGGATATATTTTAAAATAAGACAATTTTTTGTAAGCACTTGAACCATTCATACAGAAACTGCAAAATAATTAAATATCACTAGGCTACGGTGTAACATAAACACGACAGAACCGTTCTTTTTGTAACAAGCCCTAGCCAGGATGTTTCAAACAAGGGACCATTAATGAGGTATCACAGACAAAGATCCGTATTTCCTTAACATTGGGTGCGCTTCATCATCTTTAGATTAAAAACGTTCTTAAATTTCAATCTTACAATCATCTCTAAGTGCGTTTCAATAAACTGTCGTAAGTGCCATTCGTAGCAAATCGATCAACAGCATTCTTAAGATTTAGGAGCGATTTCACTCTGACAGCGATTTCCGAAATATTAATGAAACGCTCTTAAGAAGGAAACCCATTCTTAAGAGAAAAGAAACGAACTTAAGACTTATAATGAAACGTATCCATTCTTCAGTAAGAAGTGTTTAAGTTACGAATTTCAAGACATAATATATCTAAGAATAAAAAATATGTCTTAAATTCTACATGGCGCATACACTAAACTTCTTTGGGATAAAAAAATCAGTTTTGAAAAGTGTTTTTGTTTTCTTGTTTAAAGAAAAAGTTACGTGGTCTAGAAGCCATGGTTTTGGTTTAAAGATTACTGATGGATATGGGTTAAAATGTTAAATTCCACTTCATGGTATTTTGAGGGATTGTAGGCGTGTGTTAGGTATTTTATGATTTCCAGTAATCTCAGTGTTTTCCATTATAAAATCCCAGAATAGCCGAATCAAATATGGCCGCCATAGGCCATTTTGTTAACCTATTTCTTTTCTGTAATAACAATATCTAATTATGCTATCCATCTAATAATAAACAACCTAATGGATGAATCCAAAGTTTAGAAAAAAATCTCCTGTAATCAAGTTAAACAGTTTATGCAAACGTGATTTTAGGCCTGGTTTAGGGTTAAATGATACAAGAGTATCTTCTGATAGTAATGGTGACCTGTCGAAGGGGTTTCTTGTGTTCAAGATGGTGGACATACAGCACATAGCCCGTCCGGATACCATTTTCGTCGAATTCGATGTTACCAGTCAAACCATAGGTCTCAACCTGAAAGAAAAAAATATTTCTTAGCATCCAAGGTCGCCGTCGAGTTCCTGTTCAACAATGGAACATTTTACCTTACAACAATAAACTGGCCAAGAAAAAGCGAAACCTTGTTGTTATTTAAATGATTTACAATGCCATAACTTTTTTATGTCTTGCATCTATATGCAGCCTTAAAATTATATGCATTAACGCATTGTCATTGGACGCATGTGAAAAGGCCCTAAAACAAACAACAGAAAAGTGCATAGCATTAGATCTGTAAATAGTTCACCGTCGTTACAAATGCAATTTAAATTAAACGAATCACATACAATAAAAGATTAATTATTTCACGTGACATATAATAATGTAGTACTTTTTTTACACTACAGCAATCTAATATATTTATGATATTCCCTTCAGTTGAATAATAAACGACATTCAATACAAGAAGCCCCGCACTTCACTTGTTTTTAGAACAACATGGTGCCATTCATAAGACGGAACTCCTCGGGTAATTCCGCCCTCGGGAAAATCATCCATCGGGTGTTTCTGGTGCAATGATACTTACAGAAATCACGTTCGTTTTGTTCGCCGGAAGTAGGATGAAGACTATGCTTAAAATGTAGTTCGCACAAAACATTAACAGTGGCATCGTTTTAGGGGAGAGATACGCTGGCCGTGTTGCCAAAGGCTTTTGAAAAAGTTGATATATCAGATACTACCGCATATGTTGGCTGTAAGTGTCCGTTTCTGTAGCTCAATATATCACTAAATTATTATTGCATTATATAGGAAAAAAGTTTATCCACTGCCATGAGTTATCATCTGAGCCGCCATCTTTGCTTTGACATCAGTCACAAAAGTAGTCCCATGAAATAGCCGAAGTGATCCGACTACCTACATACATCCGAGAGATGATTAATAAATTATTCGAGGTGTTCCGATTGAAAATTTTACCAGGAACGATTACATGATGACAAAAATGATCCCACGTAGAGAAAACAGTATATGCGATTTACAATATGACGCTTTAACCGGGCCTAAATTTCATCCACGGTCCTTGTGTCATGTCTTCACGATCAGTTCCTGAAGGATTATGTTTTTGTAAAGAAATGCGTTGTTTTATTGAAACCTGCACAACTTAAGTAGTTGTAAAGTCAGAAAACGCAGGCCCGGCAGTTGCTATGACAGCGGTGTGCATTTTCATAAAAAAGTAATAAGACCTACTGACCTAATGAGTTTTTAAAAGTATAAGGCATGGTAGATGCTCAAGCCTATATATAACGGTGGGAATATGGTTCACTTGTCTAAGTACAAATGGCATTGTCCTATGATCTTTGGCATAACAGTTCAGAGAAAGTGGTGGTGGGGATCGTCCTAGGGCCGTTTTGCGACCATAAGACAACTTGTTTATTTTAATTGCGCTGTAATAAATGCAAAAAGGCATGAGTGACCTTGAAAATCATACATAAATTAAAAGCATTGTTATGATTGATTTTATATTTATGGGCACACGAGTACTGGTAAAGAAGTACCACGTGATAGCTAAAGTGGTTACAAGTCTTCCATAAAAGTTATACATTTGCCAGATGATCAGAACATGGTGGGTGGACGTGGCACTGGATCCGAAGATAGTTAAGCGAGGACAATGTTGCATTGGGATAAAAATGGCGGCTTAGGCGGTCATTTTTTTAAAAAAAAAAAAAGATATATTTTGCAGGGTACAGATCCGGCCACGCAATTTTGTCAAAATCTCCCAATTACCGCGGATTTTGTTAGCGCGGAAAGCCACGGATTTTCTACCAGACAGCGATGATTTTCCGCTCGTCGTCGCGACGCCGGTGATTTTCCGCTCGACCGAACGATTCTTCACTGCACCCCCCTCCCCCCTCAGCTGTGCTTCCCGATCAGCGTACCCTGCTTCGCAGGGTGCACATCCGGTGGTTAAATCTTGCCAAATCCTTGGCTAGGTGCAGAGTTTTACTTGTCTGTAATTGAATATAATTCAGCCTGTTTAAAAACTAATCATTATTGTCATTCTAAGACGTTGTTCTTAGATTTCATTTGCTTGATGCACCATGCCCGTTATAGCAAATCGTGTTTTGAATCGTTTATAAAATGTGTGCTGTTGATTGTTGGAGTATATGAAAACCGTTCTGTAGAACAAATGATCTGTTTTATGTGATAAAATAATGTTATCAATATTTTCAACGACAATAATATATTCTGCGATTGCAAATATGTTGCTGTATTTCGAAATGTCTGAAAAAACGCATTTCACATGTTAGCTACACGCGTGAAGACTGTCAAACTGTGACACCTCCCAAGGATATCAGGTGTTCAGGGATACGTTGTATGCATTTAGACACTTATGCTCATTCCTTTCTATGGCGTATAGTTATGCTAATTATGGACAAAATTTCAAATAAAGTTAAATGAGAAATTTCATTGGACAAGTCTGGTTTTGGAGGTTCTGGTATTGTTGAATATATTTGTGAGAAAGAAAATAAAGCGTGTTAAAGTCATTAATCTGCAATTCGTAAAGCTAGACTTAATTTGCCTATGCCTCTTTTTGTTAATTAAATGCATTTTGCGTATGTGAGCGTGTGCTCAAGAATGCAAATGTTGCAATATCTGTCTTGTCATACAGACCTTGTATTATGACGATAATAAACGCCAAATATTATCATAAGTAAAATATGTCCAATTTGTGATTGTTGGGGATCAATTAACGCTTAAAGCCAATTATTAGTTATTTTCGTTTTGAAAAATTTGAAGTAAACAGTTTTTAACATCATCTTGCCAGATGGATCACCGGCATATGATTCAGTAGATGTAGATTAGTTCGATATATTGCAAAATAATATAACAGAATATAGCGAATTAGGACCTGTATTTTTAACCGGTGATTTTAATGCACGCGTGGGTTTGAGCAATGATTGTATAATATGTGATTCAATAAATAGTTTTATAGACGACACAGAATATTTTCCAGATATGCCCTCAGTTAGGACCTCGCAAGATGTCAAGTGTAACAGCTTTGGTACACGCCTATTTGACCTGTGTAAAGCCACCCGTGTACGTATATTGAATAGTCGTGTAGGTAGCGACACCTATGTATCTACACATATATAATTGTAGACTATGTACTTGCCAGTGATATGTGTTTTGTCATGATTTTGTCGTTGGCCCGGTAATACCCTGGAGTGACCATGTACCACTATCCCTGACTATTTGTTGTGGCAATTTCGATATTGATTTATCAAATAGGGAAGAAACTCGATTTAAATGGAATGTTGATTTAAAAAATGAATTCCGTTCATCATTAATTGGCAGATTGCCAGAGTTAAATAACATTGTTCATACATGCTATGAGCGTCAACCTAACTCAGTAAATGATACAGTTCAGCGATTTACAGATGTCCTAAGGAGTGTTGCCGATCCATTGTTTTGTAAAAATGCGTTGTTTAAACATAATTCAACCTTTAATGTTAACACGCCTTCAAAAAAAAGAAAAAAAGAATTGTTCGATTTAGACTGTTACGAAGCAAAACAGACTTATGATACTGCAGTAATAATTTTAAACAATGTAATGTTAGAAAATAAAAAAATATTGTGCGTATGAAGAAGAGAAATCATACAGTTACAAAGTTAAAGAATATAAACGCCTGAAGCATGGAAAGCCAAAAGATTTTTGGAAATATTTAAAAAAAAAAGGAAGTCAAAAGTTGATAGCGTGCTAACAGTTGATGCTTTTTACAAATACTTCTCTAACCTAGAAAAAAATATATTCCAGACAAAAGAGTCGAATTCTGAGAATTTCTGTAAAACGCATGATTTTAAAAGCGATTTTAACGAACAATTAGATTATACTTTTACATGTAATGAAATTGTAAATGCTGTAAAAAATAAGAACGAACAAGGCGTATGGACCTGACTGTATTTTAAATGAATATCTTATTGAAAGTGTTGATATTTTATGTCCATACATTTGTGATATTTTCAATATGATTCTCGAGTCAGGCCATTTTCAGGAACAATGGAAAGAAGGCATTATAACTCCATTGTATAAAAGGGAGATAAGCATTACGTAAATAACTATCGGGGGATAATCCTGTTAAGTTGTCTCTCTAAGCTTTTAACGTCTATTTAGAACAAACGAATCTACGAATTTTGTATAACATTTGATAAAATACCAGAAACTCAATTTGGCTTCAGAAAAGGTTATTCTACAGTAGATGCCATTTTTATTTTAAATTCTGCTATTAATCACTTTTTGGGTAAAAAGAAACGTTTATATGTCGCCTTTTTAGATCTTAAGAAATTTTATGATAGTATCTATAGAAACGAGCTCTTCTATAAGCTGTTCAAATCAGGAATCAAAGTGTTACACATCTTAAAAGACATGTATGCATCTGTACGAACTTGTGTTAAACTTTTTAGTTGTATGTCCGATTTCTATGATAGTTTTGTCGGCCTAAAACACGGGGAGACAATTTCACCAATTTTAGCATCTCTACTTTTAGAAGATCTAGAAGCATATATACTGGAGAATGGTGGAAAAGGTATTAATATACATGTGAACTGCAATTCTTTTTGCAGACGATATGGTATTATTTGCGGAAACGCCTGATGATTTGCAAAAAAAATAAATAAACTCGATGTGTTTTAAGACTATTGTTGTAAATGGGGACTGGTAACTGTGATAAAACTAAAATCGTAGTTTTTCGGAAACGAGGCAATTTATTGGACAGTGAAACCTGAACATACAATGGTAGCGTTATTGAAACAGTAAATGATTTTAATTATTTAGGAACTGTTTTAACTGTACAGGGTCCTTTGCATTACATAATGAGTATATCACTGGCAAATCTTTAAAGGCGCTAAATGTTTTATTATTCAATTGTAAGCAAGTTCCTATTAAGCCAAAATGTTTTTGCGAGTTGTTTGATGCATTTGTTGAATCAATTTTAAACTATGTTACAGAAATATGGGGTTTTACTAAAGCAAAATCAATTGAGAGGGTACGTCTTAAATTTTTCAAAAGGATTTTAATTGTCCGTAGCAGTAGTAGTTCAGCAGCAGTGTACGGTAAACTAGAAAGATATCCTTTATATATATCCCGCTATGTTAAGCTGATCAAATACTGGAGTAAGCTAGTGAAAAGCCAAAATTTATTTTAAGAAAATGCTACGAAATAACTTTTGAAGATTGTAATAATGGGAAAAGAAATTGGGTATTCAATTGTAAGAAGTTATTGGATAACTATGGATTTTCATACTTATTTAATAACACGGAAATGGTGGATATAAAATGTTTCTACAATTATTTAAAAGAACAGAAAAAGATTGTTTTGTCCAAGATTGGCTTGCGTCTGTAGGACGCAGTCCAGTTCTGGAAGAATATAAGAACTTCAAAAATATGTTTAAGTATGAAATATATCTTGATCTGCTACCTTTTGATTTACGATTCTTTTTAACAAGATTAAGAATATCATCTTATTCTTTGAAAATACGAACAGGTCGTTTCGGAAATAATTTTATACCAAGAAACGAACGATATTGCCCATGTTGTAATACAAGGGATATCGAAGACATATTTCATTTTGAACTTATATGTCCATTATATAAAACCCTGCGCAAAAAGTATATTGATTTTTATTTTTTTAACAGACCATCTGTTCAAATTTAATATATAAATGTCAACTCAAGTTAATACAGCTCTTTTAAATTCTGATAATTTTATAAAGCAAGCCTTTAATATAAGAAAAAACTACTTAATAAATGCTGTTTTACTTTTATAACGATAATATCAACTATACACTGATATTAATGATTTACTCTCCATATGTTCCATGTTATTTGTTATATTTGTAAAATTGTGATTGTATCACGTGACTGTTGTATTTTATTGTGTGAATATATGTTTGTATAAGATGATGAACGTATGTACAAATCTTAATAAACGATGTTCTGTTCTGTTCTTGGTTTAATTATTTTCTTAATAACACCTTTTTAATGCCTTAAAATAAGCGCGTGTAAAAATTATGCACGACAACACGTTTCTACATTACTACGATCATTGAATTAACCTACATATGACGGACCTCCCACTGCGATGTGACCATAATCCGAGCAAAAACAGAGTCCGGAAATTCAGTCACATGTGATCTTGCTACCGCGTGGAAAATTGTGTAGTAGTAGTAGTAGTAGTAGTAGTAGTAGTAGTAGTAGTAGTAGTAGTAGTAGTAGAAGTTGTAGTAGTAGAGGTAGTAGTAAATTTGTTATGACATTGATTAAAATGCTGATAGTTTAGATGATGATGAAGTCAGTGGATCATTCGCCCGGTTATCGAAGGGCTTAGTTTTGCAATTGCAACATTGTCATTAGGTCCACAAAGTTATTTCTCATGAAAATAAACAAAAATAGCGCTGGATTTTATTAGTTTATATTATAAAATTTGCTATGTCATCATGTAACCCTTGTGTTTAGAACTATATTATCCTGTGTGTCCCCCATTCACACTCACCCCCACTAACCTCCCTATTAACAAAATATCCCTACTTCCATTAACATCACCTCTATTCTAGAATTTCTCTTGTTTGATTGAACTTAACATAGTAATATACAAAATAAATTGAACAGATCCTCATTTTGTACATGTATGTACATGAGTGTTAATGAAGTGCTTGTCTGTCTGTCTGTGATAGCTGAGGGATTTCAAGAGGAGGAGCGTAATTGCAGTGCTTAATTGATGATCTTAATTGATTTGTTTGCAATAATCTCACAGGTGCCGCTTTTTAATAAAGCATTTGGAAACTCCCAGCGACCATTTCTAATTGTCCATTTTCTCACAAAATCTGTTCCTCAATTTGCACTTCGTAAAATTGCATGAAAACAATACAATTCAATTTAAGTGTGATGTAAGAGTAAATGAATGATTGTGCTGAAGGATTGATATCTTTGACAAACTCGTCGACTAATTACATGCAGTCGGTCAAGAAAAAATGTTGTTTTTTTTTCATGAACATCTTATTAAAAAAGCTAATTGGTTCAATCGTTTTCTTACCTGCTAATATCAAAAATGGTAAGAATTTGTGAATTAGAAAATATAAGTGTCTTTTAAATTTACCTTAAGGTAATACCACCGAATTTACAGCATTTAAATTTAATAATGTAAAAAGTATTTCTAGTAGTAACAACATAAGTCGTAGTTATCTTAAGAATGAGCGAAATAAATTTGAAGATGAATAATATTTTCAATTTTGTTAATTAGTCAATAACTTCAGAAAAACACAAACACAAAAGAAACAATATTTAATCTGTCAATACTTTTATGTCGATCTTAAACAATAGTGGTTCAACCTTTTCGAGAAAATGACGTTTGAATTTCTAACGCTTAGGTTTTAACTTTTTGTCTTTATCACGGTATTGAATGAAACAAAAACAGAATAAAACTTTTTTTTAGACCCTAACACATAATATCTTAGTTATACCTGTCCGCGGCGACTCGCGGCGTTTTGACCCAAAGAGTTCATGGAACATCTTATAGCACTCCCCGTTAAGACCGCCACGTGGGAATCCCGGCGAACTCGCGGCGGATAGCAACGGAATGTCCGTCCGCGGTGAACCAGCGGAAAAGGCAAAAATTGCGTGGCCTGATCTGTACATGTAAGTGCCTTCATACAATCTTTAATTTAAAGTCCACATGTGCATTCTGTGACCATATGCCTATGGTACCCTCGACACTTTGTTTTAAGAACGCAATTTTGTAACAAAAAGCTATTTAAGGTTTTATACAGTTTAAGCAATGTAAACACGCCAATAAATGTTACTTTTAGGCTGATCTTTAGACAGCTGGGCGCTATCATGTTGGGTTTCAGTATTTTATCAAGTCCAAATAAGATATTCTTTTGTCTGTCTGGTTCGTCCCCAGTGCGTAACCCCCCACGCTTGAAAGAAAACAGCACATGCCATCATCTGGCATTCGTGGATTGAGACACAATCATGAGATGATGATCATGATAAAAATGATTATAATGATGATAATGACGCAGCCGCCAACGACGGCGATGACGCCTCCGACGACGATGATGATGACGACATAGATGATGATGATGATGACTTACAGATCTGAGCTGGGTCAATACGAGCCGACCATCAAATCGCTGTTGGAGCGGTGAGCCTGTGCAGTTACAGCAAGTACTGTCTGGATTATGGGCTCCCATTCTGAAACAAGATTACAGAAATTACAAATTGCATAGACCCTTAAAGGTAATATCAGACAGTTCGCCTATATCAAATACATGTAACAATATCTGATCCCTGTTGTGGGGTACTTTTGTGCATAATTTCTGCAGAAACACATACTTAAGTCTAAGCAAGGACGATTTCGAACATTACCTCAGTTATATGACAAGTCAGATCACTCTCAATGTTAATTCTTTCGTAATCTATAAATAAACACGTTTGGGTTTTCCGCTAAAATAGACATTGACGTGATTTCAAAAGCATGGTGTGACGTGGTTTTCTTAGTCTAAAAATAGATAACTGTGCAGCGTGGCTTAGACAGTAAATTCATATTTGTAATGACTTTTGGATCATCATACTTCATTCTTTTCACTAAGCTGTCGGACATCAATAAACAGCATTTCGCGTTCGGGTAATAACTTGGTTGTTTGAGGAAAAGGATTTGGTCCAAACTGTCGGATACCAACTTTAAACCGTTTGTGCAGTTGAGAATCGTGTTGCAATGATAAACAGAACATTTACAAAATTATAAATTCATTTCTAAACTTATTTTTGATACCGACATAAATATTTACTTTTTTATTGTTTCTAGTTGTAGGGATTGAAAATAAAATAAAAAGGGTATGCTTGCAAGAAGAAGACGGAAGGCTTCACGGTAATGTGGCAAAAACGTGACAGAAAACCGACCCCATGATCAGACAGAAAGACAGACAAATAGACAGAAAATACCTGTAGATTCGTTGTCTATCCCGGCTCCGTGACGAGTAGATGTCGTTGGTACTTAGGCTGTCCTTGTTCAGCTGTCGTACGGCCTGTAGTACCACGTGGACTGTGTCGATCACAAGAGCCACTTCAGTCTGTGACAGATCGTAACAGAAGTATATTTTAAAGTGACATAGACAGAGCAAAAGCTTATGCACATAGCGCTCAAGTGACCTTTTCTGTATGTTAATGCGCACTCTCTTTCATTGCTGTCTAGTTCATACATTTGTCGAAGTCTCAGTCAATGGTTTGTTTGTTTTGCGCTGACACATTTGGCGACTTCCAGCTAATTATTGATAGAGGAAGACCCCAGACTTATGTCTCTGTACAACCACCGGCGCACAGCAGGTTAGTAAGAAAACCTCCTCACATGAAAGTTCTTGACCTAACAGGGACTCGAACCCACGCGCTAAGGGTCTGGCGAGTTACAAGCTGGCGACTGGCCACAGGTGCCACCCTCAGTCTCTTGCAGCTTACTTAACATTAATAAATGCGTCACACTAACGTGGGTTAAAATTGGAAGAAACATTTCGTTTGACGTATGGGTCTGCACATGAATACATGAACTATGCTAATGGTGAATTTGAAACGAATTTGTATAATTATCAACAACTGACATATTGTCATATTGTCTTGCTCAGGAAGCATTATAATTAACTACATGTATATCATGCAGTTATTTACCGAGTATGATATTGCTTATATCGCGTAGCTGTTTTCTGGTCATTCATTGCCCTATGTTGTGCAGTTGTTTACCGACTTTGATATTGCCTTTATCGTCCAGTTGTTTACAGACTGTGATATTGCCCTAATCGTGCAGTTGTTTATTGAAAGTGATATTTCCTCTATGGTGCAGTTGTTGACTTACTGGGTTATTGTATGAATCTATGACATGCAGTTGTTTACTGACCGTGATATTTCCTATATCGTGCAGTTGTTTACTGACCGTGATATTTCCTATATCGTGCAGTTGTTTACTGACCGTGATATTTCCTATATCGTGCAGTTGTTTACTGACCGTGATATTTCCTATATCTTGCAGGTGTTTACTGACCGTGATATTTCCTATATCGTGCAGTTGTTTACTGACCGTGATATTGCCTATATCGTGCAGTTGTTTACTGACTGTGATATTGCCTTTATCGTGCAGTTGTTTACTGACTGTGATATTGCCTATATCGTGCAGTTGTTTACTGACTGTGATATTGCCTTTATCGTGCAGTTGTTTACTGACTGTGATATTGCCTATATCGTGCAGTTGTTTACTGACTGTGATATTGCCTTTATCGTGCAGTTGTTTACTAACCGTGATATTTCCTATATCGTGCAGTTGTCGATATTGCTCCGCATCTTGGATAAGGTCGGCGTTTTCTTTTGTGACGCTGTCGATGATGCTGAACCCAGTGATGTTGACGCCGCCGTACACAAAAGTGCCAAGGTCAAGCTCGTTGATGCCCTGCAGACAATCAATGGTTTTTATTATATGACTTAGAAATAAAAGAACTTTCATTGGCTGACATTTATTGTCATTAAATTATTATTTACAATAGGTAAATAAGAAAAGGTCCTATCAAAATTTTCACAGATATTTAAATTTTATCTACCTGCAGACCAAGGCAGACAAGGTAAATGTAAATGTGACAAAAAAACACAGAGACGAGACATAACACACAAAAAGAAAAACCGTCAGTTACCGCCTTGGAACGGTCAGTCGGCAAAAGGGCCAACTGGGGTGCTTAAACCTGGTTTGTGGAGCGCTCCAACCTCGCACTTCCTGACGGTTTTTCTATCAAACAAACAGTGTAAATAAAAGTATCCCGTCAAAGTGACACAACTAACAGTAAGCACCTGCATCGGGAGTTAAAACAGATATAATGAACATATGTACAGTATTTACAGTAGATAAAAGCCTCGGCAACCAAAAAATTCCAAATGAGAGAGTAGTTTAAAATAAAATAAAGCAGTACAAGCGCTGATATATTATAAGAACCATATAATGACGTCATAAATGCCATGACGTCATATGCCAAAAGTGTCAAAAGTGAAATGTAAACAATATGGAAGAAACAATAGAATTTTAGAAAATCAACAAAATAAAACGTAGTATTGTTTAGAGTTAATCGTTAAAAAACATATTATAAACGCCGAGGATTTATCCGCAGTTGACATATTATATATGATAAAGATTAAAAAAAATCCCGATGTTATACCTACTGTGCAATCTCACGTAAAGGGTATGGAGACTGCTCAAGTTGTCCCACCTATATAGGGCACGACTGGAGAGATGAAGAGACAAGAAATCCAACAGTGACTGTCCAATTATGGCTTTAAGTCACTGTTTTCATATAGTCTCAACGACCTGTCCGGTCATCGTGTAATTTAAAAGCAATGCAAGTTCTTGACTGTAAAAGGGTCAATTGCAAGCAATGCAGTACATCGAAGTATTCCCGCAATACACTTTCATCACTGGACAAAACATCATATATATATATTTGAGAAAGCATCATATAATAATAGGCGAGCCATCATATTTCATGTAATTAGGTTTTTTTGTCAAATAAAAAAATATTTTCATAAATATGCATGAGACAACATAATGATACTGCAGGGGTCAAAAACGACATAATACCAAAGAACATTACATCATAATTATTTCATGGTGAAAACGTCAATAATATTCCTACAGTTGCGGTCGTAGTCTGTTAGCATCGTGTTATGTCTACCATCACGACAGAAATACTTAGGACAAGGAAAGCTATAGCTATGAGTAATTCCGATTTTTTTGTGTGTAAAAAATCGTGCATTTTAAACTGCATGCCATTTCAAGAAAAAATATTCAGACTATTTGTTTACCAAACTAATTTTTGCAATATGAGTCATATCCAGTATAAAGAGACTTTCCAATTCTAAAGATAAGTCTATCTCTTTTTGTGTAACTTTAAACATAAAAATCAACATGATCATTCATTCGTTTTATTGATTAATTGATTAATTTATTTTTTTATGAAAACTTGTTAAATAAGGATCAGCGAATCCTTTCCAATTTTATGGTGACCCTTGCTCATTCATATCTTAAAGTTTATATGTCAAAGGTGTATCTGAAATGGGCCCTGAACAGATATCTAGTTTAATCGTACCTACTTAGTAATATGCATGAAAAGTTGTGTATTTATCCCCTTTGACCAGGGCATTAAATGGCAACTTAAACCACCCGGCACTAGCACCCCCGTATTATAGATAACTTCTGTGTGAACTATTTTGGAGCCAAAAGCGATTTGGGTCGGATACCATAGTGCGTCTCGCACTGTCCGGCCACAGCGCCCCGGTATTGTAGATAGCTTCTGTGTGAACCATTTTGGAGCCAACAGCGATTTGGGGTCGGATACCATAGTGTGTCTCGCACTGCCCGGCAATATCGCCCCCCGTATTATAGATAGCTTCTGTGTGAACCATTTTGGAGCCAACAGCGATTTGGGGTCGGATACCATAGTGTATCTCGGACTGCCCGGCAATAGCGCCCGCGTATTATAGATAACTTTTGCGTGTACCATTATGGAGCCAAAAGCGCTGTGGGTCGGATACCATAGTGTGTCTCGCACTGCCCGGCAATAGCGCCCCCGTATTATAGATAACTTTTGCGTGTACCATTATGGAGCCAAAAGCGCTGTGGGTCGGATACCATAGTGTGTCTCGCACTGTCCGACAACAGCGCCCCGGTATTGTAGATAACTTCTGTGTATACTATTTTAGAGCCAACAGCGCTTTAGGGTCGGATACCATAGTGTGTCTCGCACTGCCCGGCAATAGCGCACCGTATTATAGATAACTTCTGTGTGAACCATTTTGGAGCCAACAGCGATTTGGGGTCCGATACCAAAGTGTGTCTCGCACTGCCCGGCAATAGCGCCCCCGTATTATAGATAACTTCTGTGTGAACCATTTTGGAGCCAAAAGCGCTTTAGGGTCGGATACCATAGTGTGTCTCGCACTGCCCGGCAATAGCGCACCCGTATTATAGATAGTTTCTGTGTGAACCATTTTGGAGCCAAAAGCGATTTGGGGTCCGATACCAAAGTGTGTCTCGCACTGCCCGGCAATAGCGCCCCCGTATTATAGATAACTTCTGTGTGAACCATTTTGGAGCCAACAGCGATTTGGGGTCGGATACCATAGTGTGTCTCGCACTGCCCGGCAATATCGCCCCCCGTATTATAGATAGTTTCTGTGTGAACCATTTTGGAGCCAACAGCGATTTGGGGTCGGATACCATAGTGTATCTCGGACTGCCCGGCAATAGCGCCCGCGTATTATAGATAACTTTTGCGTGTACCATTATGGAGCCAAAAGCGCTGTGGGTCGGATACCATAGTGTGTCTCGCACTGCCCGGCAATAGCGCCCCCGTATTATAGATAACTTTTGCGTGTACCATTATGGAGCCAAAAGCGCTGTGGGTCGGATACCATAGTGTGTCTCGCACTGTCCGACAACAGCGCCCCGGTATTGTAGATAACTTCTGTGTATACCATTTTAGAGCCAACAGCGCTTTAGGGTCGGATACCATAGTGTGTCTCGCACTGCCCGGCAATAGCGCACCGTATTATAGATAACTTCTGTGTGAACCATTTTGGAGCCAACAGCGATTTGGGGTCCGATACCAAAGTGTGTCTCGCACTGCCCGGCAATAGCGCCCCCGTATTATAGATAACTTCTGTGTGAACCATTTTGGAGCCAAAAGCGCTTTAGGGTCGGATACCATAGTGTGTCTCGCACTGCCCGGCAATAGCGCACCCGTATTATAGATAGTTTCTGTGTGAACCATTTTGGAGCCAAAAGCGATTTGGGGTCCGATACCAAAGTGTGTCTCGCACTGCCCGGCAATAGCGCCCCCGTATTATAGATAACTTCTGTGTGAACCATTTTGGAGCCAACAGCGCTTTAGGGTCGGATACCATAGTGTGTCTCGCACTGCTCGGCAATAGCGCACCCGTATTATAGATAGTTTCTGTGTGAACCATTTTGGAGCCAAAAGCGATTTGGGGTCCGATACCATAGTGCGTCTCGCACTGCCCGGCAATAGCGCCCCCGTATTATAGATAACTTCTGTGTGAACCATTTTGGAGCCAAAAGCGCTTTAGGGTCGGATACCATAGTGTGTCACGCACTGCCCGGCAATAGCGCACCCGTATTATAGATAACTTCTGTGTGAACCATTTTGGAGCCAAAAGCGCTTTAGGGTCGGATACCATAGTGTGTCTCGCACTGCCCGGCAATAGCGCACCCGTATTATAGATAGTTTCTGTGTGAACCATTTTGGAGCCAAAAGCGATTTGGGGTCCGATACCAAAGTGTGTCTCGCACTGCCCGGCAATAGCGCCCCCGTATTATAGATAACTTCTGTGTGAACCATTTTGGAGCCAACAGCGCTTTAGGGTCGGATACCATAGTGTGTCACGCACTGCCCGGCAATAGCGCACCCGTATTATAGATAACTTCTGTGTGAACCATTTTGGAGCCAAAAGCGCTTTAGGGTCGGATACCATAGTGTGTCTCGCACTGCCCGGCAATAGCGCACCCGTATTATAGATAGTTTCTGTGTGAACCATTTTGGAGCCAAAAGCGATTTGGGGTCCGATACCATAGTGCGTCTCGCACTGCCCGGCAATAGCGCCCCCGTATTATAGATAACTTCTGTGTGAACCATTTTGGAGCCAAAAGCGCTTTAGGGTCGGATACCATAGTGTGTCACGCACTGCCCGGCAATAGCGCACCCGTATTATAGATAACTTCTGTGTGAACCATTTTGGAGCCAAAAGCGCTTTAGGGTCGGATACCATAGTGTGTCACGCACTGCCCGGCAATAGCGCACCCGTATTATAGATAACTTCTGTGTGAACCATTTTGGAGCCAAAAGCGCTTTAGGGTCGGATACCATAGTGTGTCACGCACTGCCCGGCAATAGCGCCCCCGTATTATAGATAGCTTCTGTGTGAACCATTTTGGAGCCAAAAGCGCTTTAGGGTCAGATACCATAGTGTGTCACGCACTGCCCGGCAATAGCGCACCCGTATTATAGATAACTTCTGTGTGAACCATTTTGGAGCCAAAAGCGCTTTAGGGTCAGATACCATAGTGTGTCACGCACTGCCCGGCAATAGCGCACCCGTATTATAGATAACTTCTGTGTGAACCATTTTGGAGCCAAAAGCGATTTGGGGTCCGATACCATAGTGTGTCACGCACTGCCCGGCAATATCGCCCCCGTATTATAGATAACTTCTGTGTGAACTATTTTGGAGCCAAAAGCGAATTGGGGTCGGATACCATAGTGCGTCTCGCACTGTCCGGCAATAGCGCCCCAGTATTATAGATAGCTTCTGTGTGAACCATTTTGGAGCCATAAGCGATTTGGTGTCGGATACCATAGTGTGTCTCGCACTGCCCGGCAATATCGCCCCCGTATTATAGATAACTTCTGTGTGGACCATTTTGGAGCCAACAGCGATTTGGGGTCGGATACCATAGTGTGTCTCACACTGCCCGGCAATAGCGCCCCAGTATTATAGATAGCTTCTGTGTGAACCATTTTGGAGCCAACAGCGCTTTGGGGTCGGATACCATAGTGTGTCTCGCACTGCCCGGCAATAGCGCCCCCGTATTATAGATAACTTCTGTGTGAACTATTTTGGAGCCAAAAGCGAATTGGGGTCGGATACCATAGTGCGTCACGCACTGCCCGGCAATAGCGCCCCCCCCCACCCCCCCCCCCCCCCCCCCCCCCCCCGTATTATAGATGGCTTCTGTGTGAACCATTTTGGAGCCAAAAGCGATTTGGGGTCGGATACCATAGTGCGTCTCGCACTGCCCGGCAATATCGCCCCCGTATTATAGATAGCTTCTGTGTGAACCATTTTGGAGCCAAAAGCGATTTGGGGTCGGTTACCATAGTGTCTCACGCACTGCCCGGCAATATCGCCCCCCGTATTATAGATAGCTTCTGTGTGAGCTATTCTAGAGCCAAAAGCGATTTGGGGTCCGATACCATAGTGTGTCTCGCACTGCCCGGCAATATCGCCCCCGTATTATAGATAACTTCTGTGTGAACCATTTTGGAGACAAAAGCGAATTGGGGTCGGATACCATAGTGTGTCTCGGACTGCCCGGCAATATCGCCCCCGTATTATAGATAGCTTCTGTGTGAACCATTTTGGAGCCAAAAGCGATTTGGGGTCGGATACCATAGTGTGTCACGCACTGCCCGGCAATATCGCCTCCGTATTATAGATAGCTTCTGTGTGAACCATTTTGGAGCCGAAAGCGATTTGGGGTCGGATACCATAGTGTATCTCGCACTGCCCGGCAATAGCGCCCTCGTATTATAGATAGCTTCTGTGTGAACCATTTTGGAGCCAAAAGCGATTTGGGGTCGGATACCATAGTGTGTCACGCACTGCCCGGCAATAGCGCCCCCGTATTATAGATAGCTTCTGTGTGAACTATTTTGGAGCCAAAAGCGATTTGGGGTCGGATACCATAGTGCGTCTCGCACTGTCCGGCAATAGCGCCCCCCGTATTATAGATAGCTTCTGTGTGAACCATTTTGGAGCCAAAAGCGATTTGGGGTCGGATACCATAGTGTGTCTCGCACTGCCCGGCAATATCGCCCCCGTATTATAGATAACTTCTGTGTGAACCATTTTGGAGCCAACAGCGATTTGGGGTCGGATACCATAGTGTGTCTCACACTGCCCGGCAATAGCGCCCCAGTATTATAGATAGCTTCTGTGTGAACCATTTTGGAGCCAACAGCGCTTTGGGGTCGGATACCATAGTGTGTCTCGCACTGCCCGGCAATATCGCCCCCGTATTATAGATAACTTCTGTGTGAACTATTTTGGAGCCAAAAGCGAATTGGGGTCGGATACCATAGTGCGTCACGCACTGCCCGGCAATAGCGCCCCCCGTATTATAGATGGCTTCTGTGTGAACCATTTTGGAGCCAAAAGCGATTTGGGGTCGGATACCATAGTGCGTCTCGCACTGCCCGGCAATATCGCCCCCGTATTATAGATAGCTTCTGTGTGAACCATTTTGGAGCCAAAAGCGATTTGGGGTCGGTTACCATAGTGTCTCACGCACTGCCCGGCAATATCGCCCCCCGTATTGTAGATAACTTCTGTGTGAGCTATTCTAGAGCCAAAAGCGATTTGGGGTCCGATACCATAGTGTGTCTCGCACTGTCCGGCAACATCGCCCCCGTATTATAGATAACTTCTGTGTGAACCATTTTGGAGCCAAAAGCGAATTGGGGTCGAATACCATAGTGCGTCTCGCACTGTCCGGCAATAGCGCCCCAGTATTATAGATAACTTCTGTGTGAACCATTTTGGAGCCAAAAGCGAATTGGGGTCGGATACCATAGTGTGTCTCGGACTGCCCGGCAATATCGCCCCCGTATTATAGATAGCTTCTGTGTGAACCATTTTGGAGCCAAAAGCGATTTGGGGTCGGATACCATAGTGTGTCACGCACTGCCCGGCAATATCGCCCCCGTATTATAGATAGCTTCTGTGTGAACCATTTTGGAGCCGAAAGCGATTTGGGGTCGGATACCATAGTGTATCTCGCACTGCCCGGCAATAGCGCCCTCGTATTATAGATAGCTTCTGTGTGAACCATTTTGGAGCCAAAAGCGATTTGGGGTCGGATACCATAGTGTGTCACGCACTGCCCGGCAATAGCGCCCCCGTATTATAGATAGCTTCTGTGTGAACTATTTTGGAGCCAAAAGCGATTTGGGGTCGGATACCATAGTGCGTCTCGCACTATGGAATAAGCTTTGAAATAAGGTAACGTCACATAGTTGATGGATTAAAGAGTTTGTCCTGTATAAATAAAACCTTTATTATTGTCGATCTGAAACCTTTTCGATGATGCATTCGGTGGAATACCCCCTATTGCTTTTTAAGTAAACCAATTAAGGTACTTTGAGGTTTATTTTCGAGGCGGAATCTAGAGCGTCAGAACTCGCTATGGCGTCCGACCACAACGTGCTTCGGACCCACACCCGCTTCCTATTGCGAGTGTTTTGCGTTTAGTATAATTTGTGTTTTATATCGCCATGTGCCTTGGTAGATCCACTGGCGCGCCGCAGGTACGCTGAAATACCCATCCTATGCCCCACACCCCCCCACACACACGAATCTCTCGTCTTGCGACACTGACCGGGACCCGAACCCACGCAGAGAGGTGATGATAGGTGCAAGTGCGACTTTAACCATTCGATCCTTGCTAAGTATCGACTCTGTGTACTTACAAGGCCGCTGAGAATATAATGGTACCCGTCCCGATTCATTCCGACGTCGACAATCTGAAAAAACAAAAACAAATATAGAGCTATAAAGTTATATGTTGATTTACATGTACATAAAAAGTGGTACCCGACAGTGTAAATCAAACATTTTCAAATAACCCAATAAGTCATTATTACCCGAAAAGGTACTGCAACAAGCTGTTGATTGATACAGCAGATCTTTGTGGACAGTAAAACATTAATCCATTCTCGCCATTTTCAAAAGGTATATCCTATCTGAGCCACTCTGTAGAATTAGCTATCATTAAACTTTGAAAGTCACGTGACCACCAACATCGTCATATCGTCATCAGGGAAATCCGCTCTAATGTCGATCTATTTTTAGTAGAAATATCTATCCTGAGTATTCATACATTTGGTAAGAATAATGTATTTTTTTTTCGTGGTTTGTATTGTCTAACAATACAGGTAGTGTTCAATTCCGTCTGTACTAAGTTAGACTAAAGTATGTGTTAATGCAGATATTATGCCCAAAGTCTCCGAATCATTGGTAAGATATATTGGTACATTTATGTAAGATAGAAAAAGTCTCGGACACCACCTATAACGCTTTAACCTGACAAGCACAACTTGATCATACTTATACAAATAGTATAGATCCATTTCCGCCGCTCCTACGGGAATGTGCGGAATGTGCTATCAAATCTTTAAGCGCTTGTATTGTTACCGTATAATTGAGAAAAACTGAATGTCTATTGCCTGGCAACAAACGTACATACGTTAAATCGCCAGTTAAATGAGTCAGCAATTATTGAGTTATCTCCCTTCTCTTCCTCGCTTCTTGCTCCCTTGGTCTGTTTATTACTTTGATAATTTATTCACTCATTCTCATTTATGGACAAGAAACGACAGACAGTAAAACAGTTGATCGTTGTATTTTTTTCTTCCTTTAATATTAAAAAGTGTTCATTTAATTAAAAAATGAACACTACTGTTTATCGATCTTGAGTGACAAAACAAGTATCTATTTTATTTCGGTATAGGGATTGGATGGGATTTGCCGGATTTTTTTTTTTTTGCTGATACTGTGCAGCGACATTTCTATCATTTTAGCACAGGGGCACTTATGAGGGGCCAAGGACTGAACCCGGTCGGTCCATTATACTGATACTGACGAGTCAGGCGAAATGCTGTCCCCTTAGCCCCGAGCGTTAGGAGGGAAGTCTCTACTACCAACTTTAAAAGTCTTTGGTTTTGACCTGGCCGGGGTTTGTACCCCCGACCTCCCGATCCACAAGCCGACGCTGTACCACCTGAGCTATTGCGGACGGTCTATTTCATTATACATTCGTTCCATCTGAAGAACAGTGGAAATTATCACGAACAAAAATACGTCATCGATCTCTCTCTGGAGATACATTTTCTTGCTTTTATCAAAGTTAGGCAATAAAAGCAATGATATAGCAATATAAATGGATATTAGTGTCCATGTTATTTTATTTATGTCTCATCGTTATTTGGTTATACCCTTTACCACCTAAATGACTTGGCTGACTCCAGGTTCCATTTGAAAAAAAAAAGTATATAAATACCTAATAATAATAATATGTTGATGATGATGATAATAATAATAATAATAATAATAGTAGTTGTAGTAATAGTAGACTGATAG
The DNA here is from genome assembly GCA_007844125.1 of Sinonovacula constricta. Lineage (NCBI taxonomy): Eukaryota > Metazoa > Mollusca > Bivalvia > Cardiida > Solecurtidae > Sinonovacula > Sinonovacula constricta. The sequence continues at coordinate 54,169,382 of CM017564.1, read as the reverse complement.
TAGTTGTACTACTACTATTTCTACTACTACTACTACTACTACTACTACTACTACTACTACTACTACTACTACTACTACTACTACTACTACTGTTACTACTAATTCTACTACTTCTACTACTACTACCACTACCACTACTACTACTTCTACTACTACTACTACTACTACTACTACTACTACTACTACTACTACTACTACTACTACTACTTACTACTACTACTACTACTACTTCTACTACTACAACAACTTCTACTACTACTACTACTACTACTACTACTACTACTACTACTACTACTACTACTACTACTACTTTTACTACTACAACTACTACTACTACTACTACTACTACTACTACTACTTTTACTACTTCTACTACTACTACTACTACTACTACTACTACTACTACTACTACTACTTTTACTACTACTACTACTACTACTACTACTACTACTACTACTACTACTACTACTACTTTTACTACTACTACTACTACTACTACTACTACTACTACTTTTACTACTACTACTGCTACTACTACTACTACTACTACTACTACTACTACTACTACTACTACTTTTACTACTACTACTGCTACTACTACTACTACTACTACTACTACTACTACTACTACTACTACTACTGTTGTTGTCGCTCTTATTATTATTATTTTTATAATAATTATTATTATTTTTTGATAATTATTACTATCATCACTATCATCATCATCATCATCATCTACATAATAATAATAATAATAATAATAATTATAATAATAATAATAATAATAATAATAATACATTAATTGTAAATAAAGCCCAGTCCCGCTAACCAATGGCGTTTTCTGCAGTGCAGGTCTTGTAAGTAACATATAGTAATTTGGTTAAAATTTACTGTTTATCTTGAGTAGTCTAGGTTAGATCCATATGTATCTTCACCAGTGCCGGTGACGCCTATATGCTTATACATCATGCCTGCCTTGACAAAGTTTGGGCCATTGTCACCCCTTTACAAAGAAGATCCTATCTTAAGTCACAGTGGGTAGAACCAAGCCCATATCCCCACTCCTCATATGTATAAGGTCTTGGGTTCATTAACAGGCCGAATGACACTTTTAAGCTAATAAAGGTTGATCCGGGTCAGCACCGTCCGAATTATGTTACACTGAGAAGTATAATTTTATTTTTTCACGTGTTTTTCTTATTGACTGTGTTTCTAGAGTATATGTTTGAATATAGATGTTAGCAAACCACATGTAAGCTATACAATACAATACAATACATTTTTTTATTGCATTAAAACATACATGGTTTATAGCAAGGCAATAAAAACATACATGTAATTGTGACAAATGATAGGATACATGGGTTTTAGTGGCATTAGCTTATCTGAAGAGCAACATAAACATATTAGTTTTTCAAATTGTTTCCAAATTATATATAATAATGCAATTAAGGGTGGTATCCGACAGTTTGAACCAAACTGTTTCCCCCAACAACCGAATAAATTATTGTAACCTGATTGTTAATTATGACCATGTAAAAAGTAAAACATAACACCAAAATCGTCATAACGAACATGTATTTCTTATCTGAGCCACAATGTGTAGCTATCTTAAGCAAAAAAAATCTTAGTGACCTCTTTCTTTTCAGATCACATTATATCATCGTCCTAGGAACCCGCTCTGAAGTCAATGTCTATTTTTAGAAAGAAAAACAACAACAACAACAATCTATTTTATAAACAAATTTTGAATTAATTAACATTTCGAGTGATGTTACGTGATCTGTATTGACTTATACTTTGTGTAGTGTTTAAAAGCGTCCTAGCTCAGACTAAATTACGAGTGCAGAAATTATACCCAAATACCCCAACCAGGGGTCAGATATTGTTACATGTAATTTACATAATCTCTTTAAAGGTGGTAGCTAACAGTTTGGAGCAAAATATTTTTTCTCAAAGAATCAAATAAGTCATTGTTACCTGAAATGCTGCTCATTGATGCCCTAGATCAGTGTTAACAGTGAGACATAAATCCACATTCCTCATTGTAAACAGGTATTTCCTATCTGAGCCACGCTGTACAGATAGCTATTTTTAAATAGGCAAACCACGTGAAAACTCCCTTTTTTAGGTTACGTCATATCGTCAATGTAATCCGCTCTGACGTCGGTTACTATTTTTAGTAGAGATCGCTATCGTGCTTATTTATAGATTTGGAATGACTGAACTTTTGGAATGTTTTTATCGCGATTTTTACAATGTCTAACAATGTAGGCAGTGTTCAAAACCTTCTTTATTTATAGTAAAGTATAATTTTATGCGGAAATTATGACTAAATTTTCCAAAGCAACGGTAAGGTGTTGTTACATGTATCTAACATAGGCAAACCGTCGGATACCAACTTTTCCACACGAGAAAAGATAAACAAATGCTACCTGATGCAGGACAGTTTTGTATGCGTCGTTGGAGGAAAGGTCAAGGACGATCCGTTTCGGAGGCGGGTCCTGGTGGTCTATTTTCCGCAATATCTCGTAGCAGTCTGTGACGTTGTTGATCCGACGGGCGCGGATTATGGGCGTATTTCCCCGAGAAGATGAGAAAGCATGATAGAACTTCTGGAGGCGATGAAGGGCTGAAGTTTACAAATAATTTGTAATAATCAAATTTTTACCATTTCGATTTGATTTCGACTTTGAGAATGGACAACAAGACAAACACTAATATATTAACATATATGCACATAATAATTAAAATAAACCGACTCAATTTTAATAATAATCATGACGAAAAGTACTTTGTTCTGGCGGCAGATCCAAGGCAAAATACAAAAATAACTAATCAAACTATCGATCTTAGGGCATCCGCAATACTACCGCACGCCCGATGTAAAGTCTCTACTAATATTTCTACTGCATGGCAAAAACGCTTGAAATTCTCCTACGTCAACAATGGAAAAAGATCAAGTTATACAATTTTAATACTGCAAGAGCCACGGTGCAGTTACATGAAGATATTTTAACAAAGAAAACAACGTGATAATTTACGTGTACTGTTCCATTTACATGTACTTTGGGGATATTTACACTGTATATCATCATCGTTTTGACGTCGATAGCTATTTTTAGCAGAAATACCCATATTGCTTGTTTATAGATTTGAAAAGAATGAAAATCACAGTGATATATATAACATTGTGTATCGTCTAACAACCAAAGTAGTGTCAAAATCATCTTTTATAACATTTGTGGGCGAAAGTATGAGTTTATGAAGAAATTATGCCATAAAATACTATAACAAATACATGTACACGTATTTGATAAAGACAAAATATCGGATAGCGCCTTAAATATCGCAGTACGATGTCCTCGCCATAGACTGACAGTTCCGTGGCGGTAACTGTTGGGTTTTCTCTATGTGTATGTTAAACGTACATCTCGTCTCTGTGTTATTGTCACTTACAATGACGTTTGAATGGCAATTTGCACAAAGGCTTTTGGGACACCCTGTACATAGTACAGGACTGGAAAAAATACGGTAGCCCGACGTCCCGGACAAGTCAAAATGCAGTTACGGGCTACTGGTCTCTGATCATTAAATTAGTCCCGAACAAGTCATAAATCGAAAGTCGGACAACAATCGTAAAACTTCGGGTATTTCCGTATGGTTCGTAAAATACACCTCGTACATAGCTCTAGAATACACCAAAGTGCGTCGCCTGAGTTATGAAACAGTGTCCGTTCGCGAGAAAGTAACAAATTATATATATATCATTTAGTTGAGTATATCTTGCAATAACAACGATTTTTTTTTATCAATACAATCTATATGATTTACGGAAAATTGAAAAGTCAACATTAAATACCCAGTATTAAAACTAAGACACACAAAGTAGATCCAAGATGGCGCCTTATTATGTCAGAGGTCTCTTGCATAGCATAAAGGCCGAGGTGATCAGATTGGTCGGACAAGTGACAAATAAACAGCGATTTTTTATTAGCGACGAAGGCAGTCAATTTCACACCAGGGGCATTTATCAACATGAAAATGCGGTACATTTACAATGCACGCACCTGTCCAAAACAGTCAATCACGATGCGCCTTATAATTATAAACGATTCTATTAAAAAAAATAAAGAAGCAACTGATGTTATACCTTGTGTGTTAGTTGTAGACAAATGTGTTGTTTTGTTCATAAATTGGAAACGATGCAATTTTTATCCAGATTACTAGTCCGGGACTAGTCGTTCAAAAGGAATTTTTTCCAGTCCTGTCATAGGATCCCTACTGACGCTATACATGCATCTATATCTAACGTGCAGTTTCAGATTTTTGAGATCTGTTGCAATACTCAGAGGACCTTGTCATAATTTCATATTAGGTATGCCAGACTTACCATCGTTAGTATCCCAGAGGTAATAAACCACCTTATCTTCGACGTTCCATTGGAAGTATTTGACAATCTCTACGACGGCGTCTATTGTTGGCGGAAGCAGACTGATATCGTACACATAGGGATCATATGGGCTGTTTCCACTTCCGCCGGGAACTATTGTAGGCACGCTCAAATAGTGGGCATAGGACTGCACGCTTCCGTACGTATTCGGGTGATTGTCCACGATCATCATGATAGAGCCATCAGACATCTTTGAACACACTGAAATGTCAAGTGGGATAAATATTATGAATAAATGCAATATCGTTTTCAGTTACTGCTTCAACATTGTAAATCACGATAATGATATTCAGCTTTAAATTTAATTATCGTATAATGTTGCGTGCACGCGAGTAATCTTGATAATATAAACAAGAAAATAGGAATACATTAACTAAAATATCATTAGTAGTTAAACCTTTTGGGATTCGCAATTCGCAGTCTGAAAGCACGGGTGCGTTGTTATTCAGAAATGTTCTTAATTGAGAACTGCGAAGCGTCCAGTAGAGATCATCGATTGTTGTTTGTTTGTTTCCTTTGTGACATGTACTGCAGCGGATCAATTGTTGTCAACGCCCGACCATCTTAGTACAGGACGATCCCAGACAAACCACCGACACACCACAATTAGGATGGAAGACTCCTCGATATACCAGATCTCATCCGGACCAGAACTCAAACCCACGCGGTGAGGGGCAATGAATTCAGAAGAGTTACAAATCTGTGACTATGACCACGTGATTTATAATATGGCTGGAAGACAGCCCTCCATAAAAGTTCTCGTCCAGACCGAAACTTAAACTCACGCGGTGAAGGGCAATGGATGCAGATGCTCAAGCCATTAGGCCACCGACGTCCCCGTTTTTAACGTTTCATTTGCGTCTGAGACCATTTTTGGACACCTGGTTGTCTCTAAACATCATTTGCACCAATTTCTTTCTTATCCCTGTATTACTCAATAATATCTTATTGCATGCATATATTTGTCATTGTTTGGTGTGTAGTAAATGTGTTGTTATGCGTAAAGTTTACTTAAGTTCTGTTCAGTTCTTTTGGCCTAGGCTTTGTTACTTTACGACAATGACTAACAAAAATGGTTTAAGGGAAAGGCAACAAACACCGTCCTCGGAGTAACTTTGTATGACGCTTTACATAAAGATGAACAGACAAACTCAGTCATCCTAATCCTTGTATTGTTTTTTTTTTTTTCGGCAAAGTAAACTGACAAAAACATGTCTTAAACTGATTGAAGTGTTTTGTTCGGAAAGGTTTTCTAACAAGAACGTCTCTATTTAATCAAATCGCAGGCGCGTTTCTGCCATGACGCACTTTACGCACGTGCATAATCTCCGTTCAAAAAATCTTAAGTCTAATAGAAACAAAAACATGAAGAAAGTCGACGCCTAACCAGCGTTTGAAATGATTTATTTTATGTCCGTTGTTGCTATGTTATAAAATCATATTACCACACTAACCAAGTTGAAAAATTGATGAAACTTATGCACGTCAGGACTTATGTCTATCATATTTTGCGTTAAGTTCCTCGCATGTCCGCATTTTACCTGTTATTCCTTAGAAAAGAACCGAATATATTATCTGGAGACGGTGTTCACTTGCCGATAGCGCTACCAGGTCCGGTGAATTAAGTATACATTTTGAAAACATAAAGTATTTATTATGAATAGACATAATTTAAAAAAAAATCTCATTTAAACAAATAGATTTATGCCTTAATCAATATCTCAACAACATTTATACATGTATGACAAAACGTTCGCAATGACAAAATGCCCTCTATTCTAGACCAAAAATGCTCTTTTGATCAACTTTTACGGTAAAAATAAACCCCACCAGAGACCGGACCTGGTAGCGCAATGGGTAGAATGTCGGCTCTAGGTACGGGAGGCCCCGGGTTCGATCCCGGGCCGCGATATACCAAAGTCATTAAAAATGGTAGTGATATAGCTCCCTTGGTAACGCTTAAGCAAATATACGTGTAGTTCCACGACTTGTTGGCCCGGTGTCAGGATAATTTGACTGGGTATGGTATCATGCCAGGTGTTTACGGCATGCTATACACAGTGAAGGTAGCAGCATATCTGCTGCAAGTGGACAGCGTCTCTAGATGACTGAAATACTGTTGGTGGGACGATAAGCAAAATAAACAAAAACCATACCAGACTAAGCCTGTTTATTTTGCCCTAAAATAATCAACACATTCCCCTGGTGAACGTTTTGAAGCTTTAGTTTGCGTGATAGACCACAATTCAGCAGTAGACAGTTTTTTATTAATCCTTTGATTTTGTGACATAAATCAGTGAAATCCAATCCGTCGAGTGTCAATTAAAACGAAATATTGGATGGCTATGTCCGCCGGAATATCGACTGTTATGCTTCCCTTTCATTACATACGGAATCCAGAGAGGACCACTCAGCTAAGAATACACTTAAAAGGACAGTCACGAGCACTTGTTAAAAAACCATTTAGCTAAGAGTTTTTCAAACAAAACAAACACGTAGGCCAGCATATCACGAACGAAACAGACATGAAAACACTATTTAATGAAAGAACTTAGCGAAGAGTTTCCCAGAAGAGAACAGACATGAACACACATCTTTTTAAACGGCAACAACAACTACAACAACAACAACACTTAACCAAGCGTATGCCGAACGGAACAAACACGAAAACAACACTATTTAAAAGGACAACTTAGCTATGAGTTTGCCGAAAACAACAGACACGGACACGATACTTTCAAAATGACTACTTAGGTTAGAGTACACCAAACAGAACAAATTGACACGATAGGAGCACTACACTTTTAAAGAGAAGCACCCGACAATTAACAGAAGAGATACGAGGACTATATTTTTTAAAAGATGCGCTCAGTTAAGTATATCCCAAACAGGACAGACAGGAGCACAACATTTTTTAAAAGAAACACTAAGATACGTGTATCCCGAACAGAACAGACAGGAGCACAACATTTTTAAAAAGAAACACTAAGATACGTGTATCCCGAACAGAACAGACAGGAGCAGAACATTTTAAAAAGAATCACTTAGATAAGTGTGTCCAGAACATGGCAGACACGATTATAGCACTATTTGAAAGTGGCACTTAGATAAGTGTATACCGAATCGAACAGACAAGAGCACAACACGTTTATATGGAAGCACTTAGATAAGTGTATCCCGAAGAGAACAGACCAGAGCACATTTAAAAAACACACACTTAGATAAGTGTGTCCCGAACAGAACAGACAGGAGCACAACACGTTTATATGGAAGCACTTAGATTAGTGTGTCCCGAATAGAACAGACAGGAGCACAACACGTTTATATGGAAGCACTTAGATAAGTGTGTCCCGAACAGAACGGACAGGAGCACAACATTAAAAACAACAGAATCACTTAGATAAGTGTGTCTCGAATAGAATAGACAGGAGCACAACATGTTTAAAAAGACCCACTTAGATAAGTTTGTCCCGAATAGAACAGACAGGAGCACAGCCATAAAAACAACAGAATCACTTAGATAAGTTTGTCTCGAATAGAATAGACAGGAGCACAACATGTTTAAAAAGACGCACTTAGATAAGTGTATCCCGAATAGAACAGACAGGAGCACACCACCGTTTGAAAGGAACACAGAGCTCTAGGTATTCCGAAGGGGACAGAACAACATCTAAACAACGAACATGTACATCTTGTTTTTAATATAAACATATCTGAACATGAATATAAACATATCTGAACATGAATATTTACACGTTCTTACATAACAAAAGAAAAATATAGAAATAGGAAGACCCCCAAAAATACAAAAGAAAGTAAAAGCGTTCATGTCAGAGGTGCCAGACACATTAACAAACTGGTGTATGTTTGATAAAAGAGAAGGTATACAATGGAGGTCAGACACTCGTGCTAAATATTAAAACACAATTCAGTAAAAAAAATGACCAATGCATTTAAACTTCAAGATGATTTTGGGGGTGAGCCCAAATTGTTCTGCAAGTCGAAAAAATCAAGAAGTTTTATGAAAATTAAAGGAAATTTTGGTCTTGTCGATCACGACATCCATAGCTGACGAATAAAATTGACTGATGTTTGGTCAATTTCTCCTAAAACACAGTATGATAATATTTTACATTCAGCAGTCTTGTCAAAAGAATATATTCCAATCTTAATAAATTTAGTCGTATGTTCGTATACATGCCACCCTACAAATGTGAAAGGTCAATTCGCATATCACCCGACAATTGGGTATTGTCAGACGCCAGCGTTCACAGCACCGCCATGGCCCTTCTCCCAGAAAGGCATGGTTGCTTCCTGTTTAACCTGGGTGGCGGTGGCAGGTGGTGGTACCCAGGCTTAATGTGCTTATCTAACCAGGGACTGATCCAGAAAATTTTGGTCGGCGGTGGGCAGTTAATAGACAAAATTTACTTTAAAGCTTAGTATTTTAAGCTTACTTGATGTGTTTTAACAAATCAACTCTTCTTTAACCTGGTTGGAAATGGGGGGGGGGGGGGGGGGGGGGCGATGTATCCCCCAATCGCCCAAATCCCACTCCCGCTACATCCATTTGATCCATTCCTGTATCTAACCCAAATGTTTTTTATAATATCGGACAAACCTTATGTCTTGTATATCGTCTGCTTGTATCGGTGGGTAATCTGGCCTGTATCATAATATCGGATTTACTATATTTTTACAAATAGGAGACTAGTACATCGTCTACAAGACGCTTTTGCAAATCAAACTTAATGTTCCCATAGCATGTGCCTCCCCAGTTAAAATATCCGACTATGTACAATGATCTGAAGCCAGAATTGTGGCTATTTGCTTATAATTGTTTTCGTTGGGGCGCTGTTGGGAGACATGTACAAACAATTTCGGAAGGAGCTCTCGCATTAGATCAATAGGGAAGTCCTGTAGACGAAGCAATCGTCCAGAGTTGAGAGTGGTATAATTACATTGTCGCGAAGGGTTAATGCTATATCTCTCTTAAGCTATCAGGCCTTTAGTTTATACCATGTCATACTTGATTGATTTATCCTTAACTTGTGCATTAGCAGAAAGTAGTTACACTTGAGAGTCCGCCACTTTGTACATGTATAGGATAGAGTCTATTAAGATGTTTCTATATAAAATAGAAGCCGAAACGAGCGCTGCGAGTGAAGGCTTCTATTTTCTATGGAAACGTCTTAATAGATTCTATCCAACATAGAAGTCCCATAGTAAAATAGAAAATAGAAAGGAGTTCTAATAAAATAAATCGCTGAGGAATTTTTGAATTTCCATAGCTTCTGATTGGCTACAAATGTAGGGCGACTTCTAATTTCTGCTACTAGTCACACGAGATAGACGCGTCTTCCTAAAATCGATGCAAGTCGCTGAAAATCACATAAACGTTTGTTTATTTCACCGATGGACGATAAAGTATGTACTCTGCTAATAGCTCGTAAATATGGACAGCGGCTATGTACATAAAGCGTAAAAGATATGTTTAGTCATAATGTAAGTCGTTCTTCCGTCTTCGTCCAATATATCGGCATTAATATCCTCATAATTATTATGGTTATTAAAACATCATCATGGTTATCATCATAGTTATGAAAACAATAATTATCCTAATAAATATCATCATAATCCTCCTCCTCCTCCTCCTCCTCCTCATCATCATCATCAGCAGCAGCAGCAGCAGCATCAGCATCATCATAATCATCACCACCACCATCATCACCACCATCATCATCATCAACGCCATCGTCATCGTCGTCATCGTCATCGTCATCATCATCATCATTATAATCATAATCAAAATCATCATCATCATCAACTACTATTGTCATTTTTATAATTTTGTCCCCTCTCATTCCTCCATCTTCTCGCTCCACCTCCTTATCATTACAATTTAACGAATGACTTTTTTTACAATTTATAATCTCTGCGTTAACTGCACTTACTTTTCGTGATTAGAACGTGGTTGTTGCTGATATCTATCACTTCCACTGGATCGTATCTTGCATTGCCAAGGCGTTGATAATGCGTCCATGCAAAACTGAGCGCATTCTGGTGACCCCAGTTTTGGTCCAAGATCACTCCTGGAATTAGAAAAAAAACAGAACAAACAGTTTCGATGCGGATCATTCTGTATGCATGTAATAGCGCATACAAGTAGAGTGTATATGGGCAGTGGCGAATAACTTTTACACCAGAACGACAATGTGAAAAACAACAATAAATGCAATCGTAGCATATTCAAATCTCAAATCACATATCAAGCACAACAGTTTAAGGTCTAGGACCTTATGTGCAGACTAAAATACTTGAGCGGCTATTCAAGTTTCAGTGGAATTATGATGTGGGCCTTATATTTATTCGTCTTATGTCAGTGGCATTGTGTGGAGGACCTTGCTGACCGATTGTCGATAACCTTGTGTCAAGGGTCGTATGTCGATGGCCTTGTGTCAAGACGCATGTCTCGAAGGCCCTTAGTGGAGGACCATGTGACGATAACCTTGTGTCAAGGGCCGTATGTCGATAACCTTGTGTTAAGGCGCATGTCTCGAGGTCTCGAGGTGTCCAGGACCACGTTTTGATGGGTTTAGTTGAGATCCCTACGTGTTAACATTTTGTATTTAGAGCTATTTGACAAGCACAACATATAAATGGGTTTTAATTGAGATCTCTACGTGTTAGTATTTTGTATTGAGGGTGGGTGTTATGTTTACCGATTTGTTTCGAGAGACATACGTGTGAAGCCTCGTGTCGAATTCCTTTTGTTGATGGCTGTGTGCTTATGACATTATGTCTCGGACCTTATGTCGTGGACCTTATCTCGTGGACCTTATGTCGTGGACCCTATGTCGTGGACATCATGTCGTGGGCCTTATGTCGTGGACCTTATGCCGTGGATCTTATGTCGTGGATATTATGTCGTGGACCTTATGTCGTAGACCTTATGTCGTGGACCTTATGTCGTGGACCCTATGTCGTGGACCTCATGTCGTGGACCTTATATCGTGGACCTTATGTCGTGAAAGTTATGTCATGAACCTTATATCGTGAACCATATGTCATGGACCTTATGTCGTGGACCTCATGTCGTGCACCTTATATCGTGGACCTTATGTCATGAACCTTATGTCATGAACCTTGTATCGTGAACCATATGTCATGGACCTTATGTCGTGGACCTCATGTCGTGGTCATTGGGGTAATAAGAACGCATTCATTTTTGAACAAAAATGTCCCTGTTTATCCCGGTAAACGGGCTGTTTTGCAACGACTTAGATTGTGTCAAAACGGTATAAGTGAGAACGGGGCTTTTCCTCGAGAATTCTTAAATTCAATTTAGTACACTATATCACTGGCTTTATGTCACTCGGGAGTTCTTAAATTTAGTACACTATATCAATGGCTTTATGTCACTCGGGAGTTCTTAAATTAAGTACACCATATCAATGGCTTTATGTCACTCGGGAGTTCTTAAATTTAGTACACTATATCAATGGCTTTATGTCACTCGGAAGTTCTTAAATTTAGTACACTATATCAACGGCTTTATGTCACTCGGGAGTTCTTAAATTTAGTACACTATATCAATGGCTTTATGTCACTCGGGAGTTCTTAAATTTAGTACACTATATCAATGGCTTTATGTCACTCGGGAGTTCTTAAATTTAGTACACTATATCAATGGCTTTATGTCACTCGGAAGTTCTTAAATTTAGTACACTATATCAATGGCTTTATGTCACTCGGGAGTTCTTAAATTTAGTACACTATATCAATGGCTTTATGTCACTCGGAAGTTCTTAGATTTAGTACACTATATCAACGGCTTTATGTCACTCGGGGGTTCTTCAATTTTATACACTATATCAATGGCTTTATGTCATTTGGAAGTTCTTAGATTTAGTATACTATATCAACGGCTTTATGTCACTCGGGGGTTCTTAAATTTAGTACACTATATCAATGGCTTTATGTCACTCGGAAGTTCTTAAATTTAGTACACTATATCAATGGCTTTATGTCACTCGGAAGTTCTTAAATTTAGTACACTATATCAATGGCTTTATGTCACTCGGAAGTTCTTAGATTTAGTACACTATATCAATGGCTTTATGTCACTCGGAAGTTCTTAGATTTAGTACACTATATCAACGGCTTTATGTCACTCGGGGGTTCTTAAATTTTATACATTATATCAATGGCTTTATGTAAAGGGCTTTATATCAGACACAATATTAAAGGCTTCCTGTCGAGTTTCTTAAATCGAGCTTAGCATGTCTGGGACTTTATGTCAAGGACTTGATATCTTCACTTCTCAAATCACCATGGAATCTCAAAACGCTATAAATCTCGCGCGTTGAACTTGTATTTTTGTACATGTACATGCTCTAGTCGTTATGACTTTTATCTTAACAGTTTCCTGAAATGGTGAATTGCTATTATATTTTAAGGACCAGGTACATATCCATACCCATTTTATTCTTTCATGGTTTTAAATCTATTTTATTCCATTTTTCTGAGCTTGACATATGTCCAAACAAACATGTGACCGCCTGACAGGAAATTGTTTAAACAAAATGCTTATAAAGTATAAAAAGACGTTAACGTTTCGGAAAAAAAATGACATTAACTACACCTTTTCAAAACAGCCTGTCTGTATGTATACACTAAAACCTACAGAGACTAACAATATATTTCCTGCATCATCGTGATCCCTCTTTCAGAGTATAATTATAAAGTCAGAAATTTGTCATATTTCCATTATTCTGCCAGTCTAGATCAAAAACATACCGAAGCAATTACATTAAGACTTGACGGGAAATCACCAGCGTGTTTTATTTGTGGAATGTATCCCTAGGAATTAGCAAATAGATTTATTAAATGCGAACCAAAAATCAATACACTGTTTTAAACGCTGTATTTCCTGAGCCGTGAAATAAACCAGATAGCTAAACTAAAGCAGTGGACTCGGAATGCCTCGGTCTATTTCGATCGAAACAGTCTCGGATATATCTCCTAGACGCTTTATAATATTACAATATTTAACATTTCAAGACACGAGATAAAAGATACATGCTCGTTTTGAAAAAAACACACACTCTTATTTGCTGATGCAGTAGAGGTACATGTGCTTTATTCCGGAAAAATGACAGATTGAGTTGAAGCTTTTTAGCATTGAGAATCATATTTTATCCTATTATGAATCGGGGGCGCCGGTGGCGTAGTGGTAGAGTCGCCGATCTGTAACTCCTCTGACTGCTAAGCCTCTCTCCGCGTGGGTTCGAGTCCCGTTTGGGATGAAGGACTTAACGTGAGAAGGTCTTCCAGCTGACCTGCGGTGAGCCGGTGGTTCTACCCAGACATGTGTCTGGGGTCTTTCTCCACCAAAAAAGCTGGACGTTGCTATAATGATCATAAATGGTCGCTGCAATGTATTTACATAACAATAACTATTATGAATCGGCGCACCGTGTTTTATTTTATGTAAAAGTCCGAGATGTAGAAGTTCAGATTGATAATTATTTGTCCGAGTTGTTTCGATTTGATATAGTCAAGGAATTCAGACTTAATCGTCTGACCGTAATCTAGAGTTGAGTTAGTTCATATATGGACTAATGTAACAAAACTGAGGAAGCGTTAACACAACTAAATGTGAAGATTTCGCGAAAAATACACAAACATGGCGTCTCTGACAGAAATACAGTTTTTATGATGTATTTATTAGGTTAAAATAAGATTTTTATAATACCTTTTTTTCAAATACATTGCCACTTGTGTATATACATTGCATTCAGTAAAATATGTTTACTAATGTGCAAACTGAAAATGGTAGTTCGCTGCGGTTTTATTTTTTACTCCAAACAAGTATAATAAATATTAGGTAGAATACAAGAAAACTGGCCTTCCTCGTAACTAAGTACATCTATAGATAGTTTACACATCAGTGAAGATCCCTTATCTTGACAGCCATCTTTGATGGCAACTTCAAAGGATTTTCAGATGATTTGTACAGAAGTGTTCATTTTATTTTCTTGTAATTTCTTCGTTTGTGGTCCAAATATCAAAAATTAGAAAGCTCTTGAAATTCATAATTTATATAATACAATATTTTTAAAATTGATAAATGCTCAAAGAATTAATACACATAAATAAATAAAATTACTGGTTCATCCTTAAACAAAAATGAACTCTTCTTTTGGTTGCATTTTTTACCTTATAAACTATCAAAATATAGTTTTGATATTTAAAATACTTCATAAAAGCTGTTAAATTTTATATAAAATTCAGTAAAATAGACTGAAAAGTAAAAACACAGTAGTGAGTTTAATACAGCACATATTTCAAGAGTTCGGCCTGCATTACATAAATGTAGCTTCTGCCTTCAAAAATGGCTGCCTTAAACTTAAGCTGTCTTATCAGTGCCTATGCCAGTACATTGAAACTATCTATGAACTAGTTTAATGCTTTTTCGAAGTAACTACACATTTTTACGTATGGCTTGATAGTGCCTTTACTGATCAAACAGCTTATAACATAAGATGTATTGTTTTGTCTGGATTTACACTATTTTCATATGCCTTATCAATTCGTAAATTTATTTAGTATTATATAATGCAACATTGAATAATATTTTATACAGTAAAACACACCGGACCTGGTAGCGCAATCGGTAGAGCGTCGGCTCCAGGTACGGGAGGCCCCGGGTTCGATTCCAGGCCGCGACATACCAAAGTCGTTAAAAATGGTAGTGGTAAAGCTCCCTTGCTAACGCTCAGCCAAATATAAGGGCAGTTCCACGACTGGTTGGCCCGGTGTCAGGATAATGTGACTAGGTGTGGTATCATGCCCGGTGCTATACACAGTGAAGGCAGCACTATATCTGCTTCAAGTGGACACCGTCTCCAGATAACTGAAATACTGTTGGTGGGACGATAAACCCAACAAACAAACAAACAAACAGTAAAACACGAAGCACTTGCATATTAAACACAATCAATCGGATTAATTACCTACTACTTTTACTATAAATACATTTAACGATGTATTCGTCTGTTATTTTTGCGTCACTAGTGCATAAACGAGAAGGCCTTCTTTCAAATCATATAATAAGTTAATAATATAATATTACCTTTACACAACACAGTTAACTGGTTTGTCCAAACAGCGTTTTTTCCTGGTTACATTACACAATTATAGTCATATTGGTGACGTCCAGCTAATTATTGGTGGAGGAAGACCTCAGATTTATGCCTGGGTAGAACCACCGGCGCGCCGCAGTGTACTGTTAATGACAAGTATGCGCACACAGTCTGATTATGGCTATTGTTTTGTCTTTTCTGACGGATAAATTAACTTAAACACCTTATTAACGCACCTAATTCTCCCAGCTGCAAGACAAGATAATTACTTGAATAAAACACGTTCACATAGAAGCAAATTCAGTGAAGATGGATGACAAACCATCATTCATTGTGTCGCCTTTTTGAGCAACATAAAAGCGGGAATGGATCCAGGGCAGAATAGTGGGGGAGGGGGTGGGAAGTGGGGATGCATTCCCCCATCACTAACAAGGAAAACGATAGAGTTGTGAAAACACATACATAACAGCTTAAAAATATTAAGCTTTTAAAGTAAATTTTGTCTGTTGACTGTTTAGGTCGAAGTAAGGGTCCCTTACTGTATAAAGATATATGTATATATATATATATATATATATATATATATATATATATATATATATATATATATATATATATATATATATATATATATACAGTTTGTTTATTTATATAAATAAATAAATAAATATAGTTATATATATAGATATATATATATATATATATATAACTATATATAATTATAACTATATATATATCAAGTTTTTACTGTGATGATATTGAATGGATCTTGATTCATACCACCGACCCCACCAAATGTTTTCTCAATCCGGTCCTGCCCAAAAGGAAAAGACAAAAAATGCGAAATAGACCAACTGTGTCCAATGTATCATAGGACAACTTCTCGATCTTTCTCCCAAAACGGCAGAAACGCTGAAATGGTGTACTTTATTTTATTGATCCGGCAGGTCTGCAGTGCGGAATGGTGCCCGCAATAATTGGCACAAAGGAGCAAGTACATTGTACTCCGTCATAAAACTGGAAGCACGGGGAAACCAGACGAAGCGGAATATGCGCTAGCTAGACGTTTTTGTTATTAAACAAGCAGGCTTTTGCAAATAGTTTAGATTCAGATCATACAAGACACCGGCAGATAAGTATCTGCACTTTTTTGCTGAATAGTTTTAAAGCATTCTAGAAAAGTTTGTATAAGCAAATCACCTAAAATGAGTGATTATTTATTTCTAAATGAAAACTCAGGGTAAGGGATAAATAGTTTAATTAAGGAAGACTTCAGCTTGGTCAAATGGCTGTGCAACGTATAATTTGTGAGCCTTCGTAATGTGATTTAATACTGGTCCATTATTGAAACATACTTTAACCACAGTACCGAAAACCAACTTGCCCATCTAATAAATCGCAGACAGGCTTCGATTTCTTAAACGGCCAGCCACGCGAGAGCTTGCGAGAAGTTACGAGATGGGAAAACTACTGGAAACCTCTTGTATTTATCGGTCTTTAAAAAGTTACCCGATTATACATGTAGCTATAGATACACGTTGGTCGGATGGTTGGGAATATTTCGTCAACGCCATAAATACTTGAAGATATATGCAACTTTAGAAACACAGTGGATCAGTGGTCGGGAACGCAATATGCTGTATCATACAACACATAAAAACTACATGTACATGTAATAGTAGGTACATGTACACAGTGGTTCTATGAATATGAATATATCGTCAACTTCATAATATCGTCATACTTGAATATACATGTAACACTATATACATGTATCGATGTATTGGGAATGCAATATTCTATGTCATAATACACTTGAATATACATATAAACGAAACTTTGCATGCACACTGGTTGGATGATAGGGGACGCAAGATAATGTCATAAAACACTTGATGCGTGAACATGAAATTGTAGATACATAGTGCTTCGATCATCGGGGACTCAGTATGTCATGAAATACAGTGTAAAACAATTTAATATACATGTTATTATAGATGCACATAAGTGACTCAGTGGTCACGATGCAATATGCTTTGACACAAAACACTGGTGCGCACATCAACCAAGCGGTTAGAGTCGCTGACAGCTAAGTCGTCGGCATTCATCGCGTCGGTTCGAGTCCTTGTCGGGGCAGACACTTTGTTAAAAGTTATTTATTTAATAATCAATAAAAAACTAATTAAAGTTTGTATTGTATACTTGCGAAGTGACCGAGTCCTGTAAGTAAAAATAGTCGTCAAAACAACACAATGTACTTCTATTTTAGTCTTAGTCACAATTAGTGAAAAAAAAACACAATCAAAGGAGAAAATAGCAAATTATATTTTTAGGCAATAATAATAGACTAATAATAAAATAACATGACAATAAAAGTTAATTTATATTCATGTTCATAGTAATACAATTACTGCATGAACTATGCCATCGTTGGACGCCCACGACTGATCCATTCCGTTACTCTCCATTCATCGCCCCTGTGATATTCAGTTCACTTTACGCCGTTTCTGGTAATGATAGTTCATTGGTCGCTTCATACTCCGTTGAAGATTTTCGTCCAATGATAAAGCTTGTTTTTTCGATTATGGCACTGGGCACAGCCATTGTTATACTTCGAGTCTCAACACTGAACAGTATAGATTGTGCAAGCAGTATAATGATTGGCCAATTCTTGTTCTATTCAGTTCGATAAGATGACAGAAAATTAAAAACAATACACCCCACGGTCGACGAAAGTAGTAAAAGGAAATAGTCATCGTAGCTATCCGACGATGGAAATATGGACAATGTCTATTGCAAACATTTGAAGCAATTCAGTGAAACAGAAGAGTGAGAGAAACATTCAAATCCATATTTGATGCATGAATAGTGCAAATACTAAGGGTAATGTATGCCATGGTTAAATATTGAAGATGTGCAGCTATATTTGCTAGATATTGATTTGCCCCTTGCTTTCTTCTTCGATGTAACAAATATGAGTAAGAACTTTCGCTCGGGCTGATGAATTCCCACAGGCAGTATTTTGCCATAGTATCTGCAAACAAAAGCTAAAAGGACCATAACTCGTGTAAAATAAATCAAGACATGATGTGCATTCGGTTTGCACAAGTAGGCTTGGAACTGGTTCTTTGTCAGATAACTGGAAAAAAATAATGACCATTGCTTTTTTTTGCATATTTTCAAATATGTTTGCATATATTGCATTATGATGATATTTTTATTTCATATTAAGTGCAAAGATATTATTTGCATTGCTTTGTGTAGCTCGTCTTGACTTTGTCATTGACTTTGTCATTATACTTTGGTTAAAAATATCAAAACTTTAAAGTTTACCTTTTTTGACAAAAAATAAATATTTAGTCGAAGAACACATGGTAATATAAAAATGCATTTTAATTTAAATTTATATTTTTTTTAAATATGACATGAATACAACCAAATAATTGAGTTTATGCAACCAGATTTGAAACTAAGCCAAAAAAAGTGATGGCCGTTATTCTTTCCATTTATCTGGAAAAAAGCCTACTAACGCGTTACTTAAAAGGTTTATCAAAGAGCTACTTGTGTACATGTAAGCCGTATAATAATAAGGGCTAATCTCGTCAAAGTCAAACCGATAGACCGACGAAAAGACCGACCGAAAAACCGACATAAAGACTGACGTGACTTCGATATAGACCCCATTAACTTTGTATCTTGGGGTTATAATGAGAAGCACTACACGTAGCATGAGGAATGAGAGACAGCTGACAATATGACGACCATAGATTAGCTTAAACTTAACGACAATCAACACAACTTCTGTATGTCGATCATTAAACATTTCTAATTTTAAATTATTTAAACATACGCTGTCCATCTTAATCGTCCTATTAAAAGTAAAAAAATAACATAATAAACGTTATAAAATATATAATAGGTCCTATAATTATTGCAGAATATATTAAAGTTTGAAAGGGACACCAGTAGCGTAGTAGTCGCCGATTTTTGTAACTTCTTAGACTGCTTAATCTCTTACCACGTTGTTTGTGGCCCGGTCGGAGCGAAGAAAGGAAGGTGTTCCAGCTAAATAACGGTGCGCTGGTGGTTCTACCCAGAAATTTGTGTGTTACAAATAGCTGAACGTTGGTGCTGAAATTGGCTTTACAGAGCTTTAGCTCTTAGTCCTATATCAGCAATAAAATTTCAAAGTAAGAGTTATAAAATTAAACAAAATCTGAAACATGCAGAACATCATAATCATATTCCTTTAATTAAATAACATTATAAATTCATTATATTACTTAATTTAACTACAGGGGCTTAATAGAATTATCGCTTTATAAACTAAATAAAGTGAAAATTACATGAATTTTTGGATTATATAAAAATGTTAATCATACATGTATACCCTGAGTCCTCTGTCCTCAGTTAAATTATAAAATTTGAGTAGAGGAAATGAAAGATCAAATTGGATATTTTTGCGTCAATGTTATACATGTAATAAAAAGATAAAGCATTTAACTAAAATGCGAAAAGTAGAATACATTTTAATGGCGATGGCGCATAGAAATACAATAAGAATTATTCTGTTTCTAGCCCTAGTGATAACAACAATAACAACAACACGCACACAAAACAAAAACAACAGCAACAACGAAAACAACAACAAGACCCCTCCCGCCCCCTCCCCCCCCCCCCAAAAAAAAAAAAGAATAAATACAAAAAAATGACAACAAACAAACAAATACACGCTACAAAGCAAATTTAAATTCTTAATTTTCTCTGCCATCTATTCAGAGCATCCGACGCCTGTGGGGTTGCCGTCATTACTCTATCCTTTGCAAAGTTAATTAAAACCAAGAATATTGTCATAAACAACACGCATGACCAAGTCGTAAAATAATCGTGTGAACCCTTTTAACAGGACATGTTCTCAATTTTCAGAGAGCGCTAACATTTTTCACACATACAGATTTTGAAGACACATCGCCATTCCGCGAACAACTCTCAGCGGAATCATTTTTTAACGGAAACGTTTTTGTTCCTCTTTGTGACGTTGTGTATACAATTTCTCGTCATTTTATTGTGATGACTCTTCGCTAGAGATGCATTATAGAAAAAGAAAAGCACAATTCCAGTTTGTGTAGGTGTTTACCTTAAAACTAAATTTCTGTTAGCTGAATGGCCTTCACCTTGACTTTAATCCCAGACGGCTTTTATAGGCTAGTAACAAGCTACATGAAGCAATAACTTTATTTCATGATTTGGCATATATTTGTAACGCATTATTTCATGGTAAAAACATGCATGTTCACAGTTTCACTTCCTAATGTAAGGACAAAAATGCCACATTCATAATATAAACTAGTAGAAAGCACTTTTCTTTTGTAAGAAAAACAATAATACATATTAAAAATGTATCGTTTAAACATGCATGTTGAATTTGGACTTAATTCCAGTCAATTTTTATCAGTGGTTGTAGAACAAACTTTGTCCTGAAAAGCACGTTACCGACGCGGGGAGACTACTTGCATCCGAAGAGTTGTGTAGCGGTAATCCCCAATGAGTTTCTATTGATATTTTAGTCGAGGCTGATTGATTCAAGCCTCCATTTGCCGTACGCCACTTAATAGGACACTGTAGACGACCTTGTATTTTCAAATAATGTTCCAATGTGGGCCGTATGCATAGTAATGCTTATTTTTTCCTTGGTGCAAATATTTAATTCTTTGATAAACTAGAAATTATACTTTTCTTATCACCCAAAAAAATGTGCACAGTATTATTTTTCCATTGCGTCACAACTTCTGTATTTAACGACGTCATAATTTCGATCTTTGCTTACGCCATCACTTGGACTCGTTTGTTTCGAATGATGTTTTTTTTTCCCTCTGCACATGTATTTGCGAGGTTGGAGCTCTGGAGCTCTGTAAACTGCTTATAGTACCACGATCGGCCCTTTTTGACGACTGACCGTTCCCAGCGGTAACTGTTGGGTGCCGAGTGACCGTTCCAAGCGGTAACTGATTGGTTTACTCTGAATGTCTCGTCGTCACAGGCCCGAATGAATATTAGAGAGACTCGCATTGGTAGAAATTCCTACTAGCAACCGTAGTGTTTCTATTAAACGTCCTCGGGGGTGGGAGTCGATGGGATAAATACATGGTTATTTATACAGTTATTTAAGTCATAAAATTCTAAATCAATTCCCTGCAATAGAAGTGTGCATAGTGCATTCACATCGTTATTTACATCCTACATTCATTTAAATTTAATATCTGCCAAATGCCACAAAGCAGATCGTTCATTCCCGCATTGTCTAACTGCTTCTTAAATTGTGGTGTCTTTTACGTGAGGAACTTCAGAAATATAAAGCGCAAATGGAGCAAGCGACTGGTATAAAAAGGCATGCTATTTTGTAGTATTTGTTGTTACAATTAAAAAAAACATAAGCACGATAATAATGTGTAAGTTGAAGCTTCACCAACATTGCCTATCTTTTTAAAAGACTTTTCTTGTTACATTGACTTGCATGCGAATACCACTGTCTTATTTTTAAAAAGTAATATATGTTTAAAAAACTATAGAACCATGCCACTCTTTCGTTGCATGTATCAAATTCAAATGTTCCAAGTTTTGGACAGTTTTTATACTTTTACATACCTACTTACTAAAGTTTGCTTTACTTTAATACGGGTTTAAACATACTGTTGGTGGGACGATAAACCCAATAAACATAAACATGAGTTTAAACGTTTTTTGCTAATCGCGAATAAACAGACAAACGTACTGACCATTTATTGCTGTAAACGATAGCATCTTGTCTAACATAAACCATTAACAAGAAATATGAGTGATAAACTACGTTTCTGTTACGAAAAGTCACGCACATTTTGCTCTGGTACACTTAGACATAATACCTCTTGGCTGAGACTTACCTACGGTTTTTATATCGCAGTTGTATATGTTGTTGGTTATGCTCAGTTTAAACAATAAATGTTGTGGCATAAGTATTGTATAAAATGGTGGAAATTTATACAAGTTTGACTCTATTAAAAGTATTTAAAACTGTGAAAACTATTTTGTCAAAACGTGTAATGAACATTTTGCAGTTGATGAATATGCCGATGACTTCACGCCGAGAACGCCGACCCTTGTATTTATAACTGGTTTTGGAAATGTCTATTTGGTGACGTCACAGATTTGAGAAGGGGTAGTATTTTTTAACAGTTATGTTTATGCTTTTTCAGCAGTAAAATGTCCATATTGTTATATATTTATTATGGCGTTTGGTTTCTTTTCTGTAATAAATAACCACTTAAGCTAAAAACAAAACAAAACAACAACAACAAAAAAACACACACACACACACACAAAACCCACAACAACAATAGCGTTAGAAATGTGACATTTACAATTAGAATCACAATTACATGTACAACCTTACCAATATCAATTGTTTATTCTTTTTTGTATTACATGACGACACTAATTCGTATGCAACGGCAGACTGCACTAATTACCACAGACTTCTACAGAAACATTTTAATAGCATGCGCACGTAATACAAAAATGGTCTGACAATTCGCGATTGTTATACAAGATAATTCCCACGCATATTGTACTGCAGTAGAGCTTTTACCCTCCATTTTGAATTTCCAGACGCTCATGTGGCTTCGAACAAACGGCGCTAATGTAAAATGTGCCAAATATGAATTTACAGATAGATACCTAGTTCAATTTGTTTCAGACTGAAATTGATGTCCTATAAATAACAGAAATATACAGTTTATAAGGTTTTACATATGTCTACATTCAATGACCAGTAATTATATGTGCCCTGCAGTACATACTTGGATCAATACATACAAAGTAAGTGAGGATATATACGAAACAATATAGGTAGGAATTACCATTGTAATGACTGAAAAAGACCAACAAAGACAGGCGTAGACCAACACATCGGGAAAATATCTTAAGCATTAAATGGTAAAATATTGTGTATTAAGAATAGTGTATGTATGGTTTGATTTGGAGGATGATTTTTTTATTAAAACAAGACATGTATATATACTAAATGAGATGTTCTGTTAATTCATAATGTAAATGTTAGTCCGAGGTATAAGATTGTCAAGGCTCATACATGCAATTGCATTGCGATTTTTTTTCTTATGTTGAATGCTATGTTTACAAGATTCTAGTGTAGTGTGATTCTACTTTGATGGTCTGCATACACTTTGTCCTGTCATTACAATAACAAGTTTATCAAATGGACATTACATACATCAGTATTTTATCGTGGCCCCTCCTGAACAGTTTGATTTGTCTTGTTTGTTTGGGGCTGTTTTTGTCATCGTGTGGCCGGCACGTGCAAAGCTTGATTGATCGCTTTTGTTCTTACACGCTTCTATAAACTTATGGTGAGGCTTATATTTTACGAAATTTGTTTAGATCAAATGCATATTATTTACCAGTCATTTTAGATCGAATAAGAAAAACAAAGTGAGTATGACATTTTTTTTTTGTTCAAGAAAGCTACACCTTCTAAACCACACTAAGCAATTTTTTGGCAATATTAAAATTAGAAGAACCACTCGCATTACAAGTATCTTGAACAATTTTAGCCATTTGGAGATCTACATTGAATAACAAAAGAAATCGCATATGGAAATATAGGTTATGGGTATACAGTAATAATAAAAAATCATTGACTAGCACAACAATTATGCAAGCTTTGCAATATGTATAAAGAGCGGATCGTGTTTTTCTATGTGTCTACATAAACATGTTCTATGTGGTAACATGTACATGTTCTATGTGTGTAGATGTACATGTTCTATGTGGTAACATGTACATGTTCTATGTGTGTAGATGTACATGTTCTATGTGTCTAGATGTACATGTTCTATGTGTGTAGATGTACATGTTCTATGTGTGTAGATGTACATGTTCTATGTGTGTAGATGTACATGTTCTATGTGGTTACATGTACATGTTCTATGTGTGTAGATCTACATGTTCTATGTGTCAACATAAACATGTTCAATGTGGCAGCTATGCAGGTTCCATGTGGCTACATGAACATTTTCTATGTGTTTAAATGTACATGTTCTATGTGGCTACATGGATATGTTCTATGTGTCTACATGAATATGTTCTATGTGTCTATGTGAACATGTTCTATGTATCTACATGAATATGTTCTATGTGTCTACATGAACATGTTCTATGTATATACATGTACATGTTCTATGTATCTACATGAATATGTTCTATGTGTGTACATGAATATGTTCTATGTATCTACATGAATATGTTCTATGTGTCTACATGAACATGTTCTATGTATCTTCATGAATATGTTCTATGTGTCTAAATGTACATGTTCTATGTGTCTACATGAATATGTTCTATGTGTCTACATGAACATGTTCTATGTATCTTCATGAATATGTTCTATGTGTCTAAATGTACATGTTCTATGTGTCTACATGAATATGTTCTATGTGTCTACATGAATATGTTCAATGTGTCTACATGTACATGTTCTATGTGTCTACATGTACATGTTCTGTGTGTCTAAATGTACATGTTCTATGTGTCTACATGAACATGTTCTATGCATCTTCATGAATATGTTCTATGTGTCTAAATGTACATGTTCTATGTGTCTACATGAATATGTTCTATGTGTCTACATGAATATGTTCTATGTGGCTACATATACATGTTCTATGTGTCTAAATATACATGTTCTTTGTGTCTACATGTACATGTTCTATGTGGCTACATATACATGTTCTATGTGTCTAAATATACATGTTCTATGTGTCTACATGTTCATGTTCTGTGTGTCTAAATGTACATGTTCTATGTGTCTACATGTACATGTTCTGTGTGGCTACATATATATGTTCTATGTGTCTACATGTACATGTTCTATGTGGCTACATATACATGTTCTATGTGTCTAAATATACATGTTCTATGTGTCTACATGTACATGTTCTGTGTGTCTACATGTACATGTTCTGTGTGGCGACATATACATGTTCTATGTGTCTACATGTACATGTTCTGTGTGTCTACATGTACATGTTCTATGTGTCTACAAGTACATGTTCAATGTGTCTACATGTACATGTTTTATGTGTCTACATGTACATGTTCTGTGTGACTACATGTACATGTACTATGTGTCTACATATACATGTTCTGTGTGTCTACATATTCATGTTCTATGTGTCTACATGTACATGTTCAATGTGTCTACATGTACATGTTCTGTGTGTCTACATGTACATGTTCTATGTGTCTACATGTACATGTTCTATGTG
The DNA here is from genome assembly GCA_007844125.1 of Sinonovacula constricta. NCBI lineage: Eukaryota > Metazoa > Mollusca > Bivalvia > Cardiida > Solecurtidae > Sinonovacula > Sinonovacula constricta. The sequence continues at coordinate 54,143,463 of CM017564.1, read as the reverse complement.
CCTACATGAATATGTTCAATGTGTCTACATGTACATGTTCTATGTGGCTACATATACATGTTCTATGTGTCTACATGTACATGTTCTATGTGGCTACATATACATGTTCTATGTGGCTACATATACATGTTCTATGTGTCTACATGTACATGTTTTGTGTGTCTAAATGTACATGTTCTATGTGTCTACATGTACATGTTCTGTGTGGCTACATATACATGTTCTATGTGTCTACATGTACATGTTCTGTGTGTCTACTTGTACATGTTCTGTGTGGCTACATATACATGTTCTATGTGTCTACATGTACATGTTCTATGTGGCTACATATACATGTTCTATGTGTCTAAATATACATGTTCTATGTGTCTACATGCACATGTTCTGTGTGTCTAAATATACATATTCTGTGTGTCTAAATATACATGTTCTATGTGTCTACATGTACATGTTCTATGTGTCTAAATATACATGTTCTATGTGTCTACATATACATGTTCGATGTGTCTAAATATACATGTTCTATGTGTCTACATGTACATGTTCTATGTGTCTAAATATACATGTTCTATGTGTCTACATGTACATGTTCTATGTGTCTAAATATACATATTCTATGTGTCTACATGTACATGTTCTATGTGTCTAAATATACATGTTCTATGTGTCGACATGTACATGTTCTATGTGTCTAAATATACATGTTCTATGTGTCTACATGTACATGTTCTGTGTGTCTAAATATACATATTCTGTGTGTCTAAATATACATGTTCTATGTGTCTACATGTACATGTTCTATGTGTCTAAATATACATGTTCTATGTGTCTAAATATACATGTTCTATGTGTCTACATGTACATGTTCTGTGTGTCTAAATATACATGTTCTATGTGTCTACATGTACATGTTCTATGTGTCTACATACACATGTTCTATGTGTCTCCATGTACATGTTCTATGTGTCTACATGTACATGTTCTATGTGTCTACATGTACATGTTCTATGTGTCTACATGTACATGTTCTATGTGTCTAAATATACATGTTCTATGTGTCTACGTGAATATGTTCTATGTGGCTACATATACATGACCATGTGTCTACATGTACATGTTCTATGTGTCTACATGTACATGTTCTGTGTGGCTACATATACATGTTCTATGTGTCTACATGAATATGTTCTATGTGGCTACATATACATATTCTATGTGTCTATATGTACATGTTCTATGTGTCTACATGAACATGTTCTGTGTGTCTACATGTACTTGTTCAATGTGTCTACATGTACATGTTCTATGTGTGTACATGAATGTGTTCCAAGTGTGTACATGTACTTGTTCTATGTGCGTCCATGAATGTGTTCTAAGTGTGTACATGAACATGTTCTATGTGTGCTCAAGAATGTGTCCACATGAATATGTTCTATGTGTCTAAAGGTACATGTTCTGTGTGTCTACATGTACATGTTCTCTGTGTCTCCATGTTCTATGTGTCTACGTCTATAAGTTAAAATTTTCTTTAACTAGTTAACCTCTGGTCGCTGTCAAGGTGGTATCCGACAGTTTGCCTATAACAAATACATGTAACAATATATTTGTTCTGGAGAATGTAGGCTTAATTCCAAAGTAATCTCTCAAAGACTTATGCTTGAGTTTAAGTAAACTATGTTTATAATATTCCTCATATTGTCAGACAGTACAAGTCGTGAAATATCTAGCTTTCGTAGCCATTTATTTCCAAATCTATAAATAAGCACGATATGGGTCTCTGCTAAAAATACATATCGGCGCCAGAGTGGATTAACTTGGTGACGATATAACGTGCTTGCAAATAAAAGTTGTCACGTGGTTTTCTTATGTTATAAATAGCTATCTCTGCAGCGTGGCTCAGATAGGAAATACCTGTTTGCAATTATTAGTTGGGACTTATGCTTGATTGTTCACACATATCTATGGTATCAATGAACAGCATTTTGCGGAACCTTTCCACAAAACTATGACTAATTTTTCTTGTGTGTTTCTTTTTAAATGCTGGTCCAAACTGTCGATTACCACCTTTAATAGAAGAAAAAGTAATTACCATAACTGAGTTAGGTTTCATTATAAACTAGAGTTATCTCTCGAGTGTTTATTCTTAACATGTAAGTGCATAAACTAGCTTTGGCAATGCTTTCGTCGACATATGGTATTTAAATAGGTTAGCGACGTGTACAGACAAGCAGAGGTACTGGAAGATACCGCAGAATGTTTCAGACGACATCTTAGGTGCTGTCAAAAGAAGATATCTAAGCCAAGGATGTTCCACCAGGTCAAAATGAAAGTAACAACAACAACAACAACAACAACAACAACTACTACTACTACTACTACTACTCCTCCTCCTCCTCCTCCTCCTACTACTACTACTACTTCTACTATAACTACTTCTTCTTCTTCTACTACTACTACTACTACTACTACTACTACTACTACTACTACTACTACTTCTACTACTACTACTACTCATTCTACTCCTGCAACAAAAACAACAACATCAAAAAAGACAAAAACAACTATAACAACTACTACTACTGCTACAACTACTTCTACTATTACTCCTCCTCCTACTACTACTACTACTCCTGCTACAACAACAAAACAAATACAACAACAACAACAACTACTACTACTACTACTACTACTACTACTACAACAACTACTACTACTACTACTACTTCTACAATTACTCCTCCATCTCCCCCTCCTCCTCCTCCTCCTACTACTACTACTTCTACTACAAACACAAATACAACATTATCAACGTCGACGATGACGACGACGATAACACTAACAACAAACAACAGTAACTCGACGAGCGACGATTCAGAAAGAGATCCCCTGGGTTCATGGTTACTCGCATATAGGTATCGAATTTGAATTATTACGGCTTTATTATTAATATCATTTATTATTATTATTATTATTATTATTATTATTATTATTATTTATTACTTTTATTGTTATTCTTAGATGAAGAAATAGAACTCCGGTTAAGCACGAAAGCATCAGCATGTAGCAAGCGTCCAACCCAGTAAATAATCAAAGCGCTGAAAGCGTTGGAAGATTGGCGCTACGGTTGAAAGCGTAGTTCCAAGTGAGTAATTAAGATGTCTTGAACGGCGAAATGCACATTAAGGAATTGGAAAGATTGCTGTTGATGGTCTTACATTGGCTGTCATAGGGGAGCAATGAATAACAATTAGTAGTTTTCATATAAGAATTTAATGTAACAAAACTTTGAAAAACATTTGAAGATGAACAAAAGAGAAGTGGAGAAGAACAAAAGAATCAGACTTTTCCTGCACAGATATCATTACTCGAAACATATGAAACTACGTGTATGTTCTTTTCGTTTTTACGTGACAGTCACTATCAACAACATTAGCAAATAATTCAGTATATTCAGGGATTTTAACAGATCCAGATATTTGCATTTTGATGCAAGGAAAATTGAGGTTTTACAGTTTTGACCTCACCTTAATCTTAGGTTGGGGGTCATTTTGATGCAGAAGCGCAGGATAAGTGGTCAAATTTTGCAAGAATAACCATAAATGTAGTATGTTAAGCATTTAAAAAATGAAGTAAATACTAATTGGACCCTTGTAAATATATGGAAATGAAGTTAAAGCAATTTAAAAATTAGTTAAGTTCGTGAACACATGATTTGACTTGTGTCAATCTGATCATGACCCCTTGAAAATTGTCAAAGAAATTCTCAACAAAAGTGAAAGCTATTGAAATCCCTGAGTATACAGTATCGTGGTGATAACCATTAACCTGGCTGTTGTAATTGGTTCATGCAATAGAAGTACAGTGATTGTCAACAGTAGCACAGCATGAAGGTTACGTGAACGGTTGCGGTCATCAGTATTGTAACATATATGTACATATGTAACATACATTCCACCAATGGATGTCACTGCTACCTTAATATTGCTTAGGAAACTCTCAATCCACAGAAGCTTACAAAAATGGCAACCCACGCTAGATTTTCCCGCAATTTTGGTCACGTGACTGATTTGTTTATAATCGTAGCCTCCTGTATTTAGGTCTAGATTTCAAGACAAAAAATGCCGAAGTCAGTTATATTATTAAACTAACAACACACCACAAACGTTACGAAAAATGCATTATCTGAAGTTAACGATAAAAACCTTCTAGTTCTAATGCAGTTATGATCAGCTTCCGCCACAACTGAAGTAGTGTCAACAATGAAATGCACACGGCCCACGTAACTTAAGAGACGGAAACAGTTACAATCCTAATTTTTACGTCGATCGCAACAATGCATTAACATAAATATTTGCCAACTTACTTTCGGTTCTGAAAAGCTGAGCAGAAACTCGTTCAAAAGCACTCCGATCTATCCAAAATGGCGACCAACGCTATCTCCCGCTTGTCACGAGACTGATTTGTTTGTAATCGTTCTTTTAATATCCTTTCATATTTGTTCGAAAAACAACATTACATTGTTTCCTTGTTTTTATTTGTCGCATTTCCTTACAAAGGTTTGCATTACTTCGTAATATTTGTGTTTTCTAAAAACGCACTACTTCTTATGCCGCACAACTACTTGAATACGCTCTCGTGGTCGCAATGATACACCCGATGTTAAAAACCGCGCGTCGCTGAGTTCACAGCATCGTTACTTAAGACTGGCGCATGCGCACCAGTCTAAAAATGACTCTTAAGATGATAAAAACAGAATAAACATAATAGCCTTACCTAACTCGAAGTTTGAATGACTAAAGTTGTGTGCGTGAATGAAAAAAAGTCATTGAAGTATTAGAAAACACGGTTAAAGAAGGTATCTCACTGTTTGGACCTTAGTATTTTCTTTTCAAATAACTAAGTATGACATTGTTACCTGTAAAGATCATGTAAAATGCTGCTTATTGATACCCAAGATCAGTGTGAAAAATGAAAGATAAATCCCCATTCCTCTTTGCAAACAGGTATTTCCTAACTGAGCCATGCTGCAGACATAGCTATTTTTAACTATGAAAACAACGTGACAACTCTTTTTTAAGATTAAGTTATAACGTCATTAGGATAATCCTCTGTGACGTCGGTATCTATTTTTAGCAGAGATCACTTTCGTGCATATTTATAGAGTTGGAATGATTGAACTTTAGAGTGATTTAATCTTGATTTGTCAAGTCTAACAATGTAGGCAGTGTTTAAATCCGTCTTTACTTACGCCAAAGTATGGGTTTATGCAGACGTTATGCCCTAATTCTCCAAAGCAGTGGTAATGTATAGTTACATGAATTTGATATAGGCAAACTATAAGATTTTAATTAAAGTACTATTTAAGAATACGAAACCCAAAGAAATCCTAGATAGTCAATTGTCATTTTGTTGCATTGTCATGTTAATAATTTATGATCCCAAGCGAATTACAGTCGATTTTAGGACTATTTGAAAAGTTAATAAATCACCGGTGCTAATGGAGTACATTCTGTCTATGGCCATAGTGTCTCAAATATAACATGTATCAACGGCTGCAAGCATTTTTGGGAAAAAAATATTGTTACATCGCCTTGATATAATTATACTCATATTGAAGACGGCCAGTTTAGTATTGGTCAAGGAAGACCCCAGAAATATACCTGTGTAAAATTATCGGCGCACTGCAAGTTAGCTGGTAAAGCTTCCCATACGAAAATTCAAGCGGTGAAAGGCTGAGGAGTTACAAGTCAGCGACCCAAATCACTTGGCCACGGGCGCCCCCCCCCCCCCCCCTGCACTCCCACCCAGACCACAAATTTTACAAAGATATATATAACTTAGTCTACTTATACTTTGCAAATATAATACCCCCCAAAAATCCAGAAGAAATTTAATGTGAATGTCTATGATACAATACTGTTATTATGGCTGATGGTACTGTAAAGTCGTTTTTATTTAAACACTTCTTTCCCAAAAGTATATACATGGGAACTATAAATGACATTGTCTAGAGCTTCTGTAAAGTCATTTTTAGAGAAAAAAACTTCTTTCATAAAAGTATATACATATGCACTACAAATTACATTATCAACATGGATGTAAATTTCCTAACATTTGACAAATTTTGCAATAAATTTGATCATTTGCTTCATTTTTTTACCATCTGTAAAGACATATTTCCAGGAACTTTAAAATGAAAGACAAACTTAATAGAACAAATCGTTCCATTGTCTCCACCAATTTTAACAAATTCAATGAAAGGGTGTAAACCAATTTATAAGAGACTATTTAACAACCAAAATGAAGCCCACATAACAAGATAAATGATTTAGAAAATAACTCAAGCTGGTGAATCACTTGTAAACTTCATTTACAAACACCAAGGACTTATACCTCTAATGGTTCCAACAAAAATAAACCAAAACAATTTTGGGACGAATTGTTTACTTAAAAAGATCAACTTAAGAGAATCCGTGAATTGCTTCTTTTGTAAAACTCACAAAAAACAATAAAACACATCTTTTATGAGTGCCGTATTCTTACATTTAGGAAATATTACCAGCCCACGTTGCAAAGCGAAGCCAAACAATAATTTTTAATTCCAACATTAAACTTGCCAAATTGGCAGTATTTGTTTCTGTACAATATTAAATACAATATTATTGGAAAATTGTACATTTTTAAAAACAATGAAATCTGCAAACCATTAAAACACACATTCATAGAAAGGTTAATGTACGGTATAACATTAATTCAAATATTTCAATCCAAAGTATGAATTAAAACAATTTTAAAATGCAATAGGAACCTTTCTTTAGCTTTAGCCTCAAATAGAATAATGGACAACCACCGTATATTACTGTAAAACACAACCCTTGGTGATTTGCAACAACGGTGTTATGAGCCTTGAATTTCCTACAGTCTGCAATACAATCAAGGCAAGAGTATGTATAAAGCACACATATTTTAAGCATAAACACTGTTATTAACTCAAATTAAAATGTCATCTAAGATAAGAAGCATTGACAATCCACTTACATAAATACTTTTATTAAGCATGACAACATAGGTTGCATATTAGACCTAAACCGGTAACCAGTAAATGAAATAAGGACCTTTGTATATAATTTGTCTTTATTCGGTAGGATTTTCTCTGATATCTTCCCAACACAGGTTCTTATTGCGGTCTCTTTGTGTTTTAGGTGCTGATGTTTGGACCGGCCGCAATAGCTCAGGTGGTAGAGCGTTGGCTTGCGGATCGGAAGGTCGTCGGTTCGAACCCCGGCCGGGTCAAACCAAAGATTTTAAAGTTGGTAGTAGTGGCTTCCCTCCTAACGCTCGGGGCTAAGGGGACAACATTACGCCTGACTCGTCGGTGTCAGTATAATGGACCGGCCGGGTTCAGTCCTTGGGCACCTCATAAGTGCCCCTGTGCTATAATGATAGAAATGTCGCTGCGCAGTATCGGAAAAAATGCCGGCTAATCCCTAATCCCTAATCCCTGTTTCTTGTTTGCTCTGATCTCCTTGTGTTCAAAAATATACATACTAACCTTCTTTGATCTACTAAATATTTTTTACAAAACACTGGAAAGTCGGTGAAAAGATTGAACAATTTATATGAAGAGCAAAGATGCATCAATGTATATAAATGTTTGAAGAAAAATATCAGTTTGATAACATTTGATGTTATAAGTATTATTTTTACAGTTTTTTTACTGATATAAAAATCCACTAACACAGATCAAATGGATTTAAATCTTCTATGGTGGTATTTGCTTTTTTATATGAACATGTTTTTTACTTTTTCTCAACATAATTATTAGTGTTTTAGAATATCAAAGCTGGATTACATATTCATCATTCAAAATAATGTAAATATGTCGTAGTTTAAAGAAGGTTATGTTATATTTGACTATTGCGTCATAAAAATATTAAAGAAAATACAAAATTTTCATTTACTATTTTTTTTAATTACCAAGACAAGGCAGGTATAGTATGCCTTATGTCCTGTATAATATACGCAAAAAAATAAATAAACATAAATACAATAAAGAAAGAATCTATTAAGACAATTGCATTTACTATTTACAACCTAACTGATTTTTCGTTTTCTATTTAATGAGAGACATAAATTAATAGTCTCCCCTGAATAATCCCTACATGCAAGTAGGTTCTTTCATTTGTTTTACTCGGTTTTATGCTTGTGATCTTTGGAGTGTATGCTGACTCTTCTGCCGTTCTTGTGATACCCAGGTTAACCATCAACACACACTTCCATTTTCCTTTTTAAATAACATATCTCTGTCAGTATTTAAATGGATTTTAAGCTGATATTTATGCAAAAGCAAAAAGAATATCCTCGTTTTTAATTGCAATGTCCACAAAAATAGGCGATAAAGTCAAAGAATTCCAACTAACGGGACCTACTTACTACTTGGAATACCTCGGATATCAACTAACAAGGGAGACTATTTCCATCTCACCAATGTACCCGATTAGCATCTTCTACAAAAAAAAAAAATAAGTGTAGTGGGGAGGTGTACCTGGCAATGAGAGCAAATATTTGCACCATACATGCATGTATTTCTGTTGTTAAGGTAATGTCAATTAAGAGTATACTGTAATATACATTTTGAAGACTTATAATGTTATACCTTTAGACTGTCTGAATCATTGACGCTTATCTTAAGACATTATAGCACAAACTAATTTATGCATATATGTCATATGGAAATTAAAACCATAACAAAGTCCCATGAGGTTTCCGACATATATTAACGCCTCAACTAGCATTATACGTAGGTAGAAAAACATGCACGGTAATGTAAAAGTGACAAAAACACTGACTCAAGAAATAACTCAAGAGAAAATACAGCTACAAAAGTTTCCGTTTTGGAGCGGCCAGCAGGCTGAAGGACTGACTAGGGTCTCGAACCCGGGGTTTAACAGGACCCCAAATGTCCGCAAGGGACAAACAGTTTACACCTTTACACAATTTTTAGATAACCAAAAGTGTTATGACACACAGCCGACTCCTTCTAACTCACTTCCGTTTTTTTACACAGAAGAGTTCTGTTTGAGATACATACCTTTAATATACAGTAAAATAATGGTTACAAGCACATATTTGAGCTTGTTGTGGTCTGATATGATATAATAATAATGTGAAAATAGAGTAAATGATAGGTAGTGGAATTCATATGCAATAATATTCACCATATACTTGAACAAGTATAATAAAGTCCGGTTACTTTGGCAGTGTTACAAAGTAACCCGAAATACCGCTCCTTTATAGCGCATTACTTTTTAACAAAATGTCGCGGGCACGCCAAAATCTGGTTAAATATGACAACCTTTGAATACACTACTTACAGGTTTTAGTAAGCAAACGGTGTAAATAAAACATCTCATCAACGTGAGACACCATACAGTAAACATCCGCGGCGGAAGTAATTATCTGTACAAACAATATCGCCTTAAACAACATAAGACTTAATGAAAGGCAAATATTTAGTTTGTTTATTTGTTTATTGGGTTTATCGTCCCACCAACAGTATTTTAGTTATCTGGAGACGGTGTCCACTTGAAACAGATATAGTGCTGCCTTCACTGTGTATAGCATGTCGTGAACACCTGGCATGATAGCACACCCAGTCACATTATTCTGACACCGGGCCAACCAGTCGTGGAACTACCCAAATATTTGCTTGAGCGTTAGCAAGGGAGCTATACCACTACCATTTTTAACGACTTTGGTATGTCGCGGCCCGGGATCGAACCCGGGGCCTCCCGTACCTGGAGCCGACGCTCTACCGATTCAAATATTTAGACATATAAAAGATGAACACAAGATAAATTATGTCGGCAACATAAAAGATTGGAAACAGCTAAAAAAATTGAGCAGGGCAATAAAAAACAGAGTTTCCAATTTCTTAGTCATCTATAAGTCCGCCATTTTCTGGCGGAAACATCTTTCATGTACACGCTTTTGTTGCCATATATATCGACGCATAACCTACAAATTATTATATAAACAGAGAAACGAGACAAACAAATGGATGACATGATGAAACCATGATTACATATGTGTACATATATTGGGGAAAAAAGAAATCAATTTCACGAGCGCTGCTTTCATTCTTGCCAATTTAACATTCCATGTTGTAATAGATATTCAACATTTCAGAATTTAATTATATGTGTAAAACAATTACAAAAATGTAATATATATTAGGATCACCATGATACGTACTCTTAGCTTTAGCCTCCTAAGACGAAATAATCAAAATAACAAAAAAATATTGTATATTCAGATCTGCTAACTCCCCCTTGTTGCTGTCGACTGTGAAGTAATTTGACTTGTTAAGTTTTGGTTAAGTTGTACATATACGTCGACATTGTTTCACTGTTTGGAAAGTATACCTTGTACTGCAAATTGTGCAGGAATATGGCTAATTAGATTCAGATGTACTTGTTAGCCGTCCTCAAAAAGGATAAGATACATGCATATGTTATCAACAAAATAAATTATAATGATTAACTATCAAATCTTACCTATCCGAAGTGGATCTTTAGCAGCTTCCATGTTAGTCAAGCGAACCGACAAAAACAGAAGAAAACACAAGGACGTTACACTCTCCATTTGGTCGTGCTTTTGACGTACGATGACTTGCTCTGTATTTCAATAAAACAACGTATTTTCCAGCTGTGTAACACTCCAAAATAAAGAACAGAAACCCTCTTTAACATCCATTGCGACTCATACAAACACGATTGTTACGCATGTTCGTTGAAGTTTGCCTTAAATTGAATTATCGGTTACAACTGACATAAGCATGTAATTTATGTCTTCCTTTCACGGAAAAATGACACGAAACACGCGTCTGTTTGGACTAAATCCTTAAATGTATTTATGTTATTCTTGCTGTACATACGTTGTTCCTTGCGATAACTACACATGGTACAATAGTTCCGATATGTCCCTGTCACTTAGCTCCTGCATTGTCGGTTGGCAGAAGTACGCCGATCTCCATTTTCCTCCATTATGGCACACACACCATTCCTATAGCAGACGGGGGAAGACGGATCAATACAGTTTCCGGCGAGGAGGTTTCATCGTTGGTATCGATGTATCCGAACAGTCACTAGAAGGGGGGACACTTCAACAGCCGATACTCGAGAATTCGGCATTTAAAATAGGAGGTTTGGGTACTATCGGATATTTATTTCTAGTACACATATGTTTGATTTATTACAAACCAGACAAAGTTTACGTTTTCATGAAAACACTCGTTGTTAAATACAAGCTGTAAGCCTAGCAATTATTAAATAACACTATATATTATATACATATATGCACATTTTTAATTCGTATCCATCGCCAAAATGCACTTTAAACAGTATTCTACTTTTGTTTCTATTTTCTACTTAATTCAATGACATCATAACTTAGATATAAGAATTCGTCATCGCGTGCACAGTTTTTTTTCCAGTAGATATATTTTTTTCTTACTGATTGCTTCTGAGATTGCCCCCCACCCCGATTTACTATAATGTATACATGTAAACATATCAATATAAAATGGTTAAACTTCAAAGTCTACTAGATAATCGATTACGTTCTTGTTTCCGTCCATTAAAACATAATTATTTAAGTATAAATGTCATTTATTATGGTATGTCGGAGATTAATGATGTAAATGTTGTAATTAGTACAAAATGTGTATAATAAAGCAGTCATTTTAATTATTTTAATAGTACGCAAAAACATTCGCATTTATGACTCAAAAAACATTTTAATTAAAAGCATGTTTACAGTTGAAAATTAAAAGAGCATTGTTGAAAATTGAAAAGTAGAAAATATAAATATGCCAGAGGAAAGGAGACGGCGGAGACAAGAAATAAAGGGACAGTAGTTACGCAGTATGGTATAATGGAGCTATATGCATATAGATTAAACAAGCTAATTTTTAAAACATGATACGTGTTATCATGTACACACCCGTTACATCACTTATGCTGCATTTAATAACCGTAGTAACTCTATAACGAGACACATTGCCTAGTTTACACCTGTGTAAATTTAGTTTTATACTCACTTCTTATAGTTTCGTGAATTCTCCTGATTTCGTGAATAACTGTTTAGGTATACCAAAATGGTAAATATGTTTGAGTTTGGCTCATTCGGCTTAGAAATAGATTTGATCTAGGCTGAAATGGGCGAGCAAAAACAAAGAAAAAAATCAATCAAATTAAAAATATACCAGTTAAGAAAAGCATTAACTTTGAATTTTACTGGTAATCATTTGATGTGTCTCAGTGGTGTCTTCTGTAAGTTGTATAGTATGTATTTCAACGCATATTGTTAAGTGACTGATATGGTATGTATTTAGATACAGGATTTATTGTGAATGTGATATATAGAAATTAAATAATATAAATTAATGGATTCATGAGAAAACACATTTCCTCTCCTGACATTTGACTTGTTGATGAAAGCAAAGACACATTTTTGTTTCCTGCAGTTGTGTTTGAGTTAAGTGCTTGCTATGGTTTACAGTGATGCTTAATAACATGTCACATAATTTACAACTCACTGGAGATCATTTAAAGTCTCTGAGAAGGTTTAGGTTCTTAAGTTGACGAAAACATGGAAAAAAGTAAATCTCTTTTAGATAGTTCTTTGTATTTACAGTTTTTTGTTTGCAAATATTGTAATATTTAGTATTCAGTTATTTACTCCCAATACAGGTGCCTATTGTTAGTTGTCTCTCTTTGATAGAATTTTTTATCACTGTCTGCCTTTATGAAAAAAAAACGTCAAGAAGTGCGAGATGAGATCCCTGTTAAGCTGTTTAAGCACCTTGTCGGTCCTTACGCTGACTGACCCTTCCAATGCGGTAACTTCTGGTTTTTCACTTTTTGTGTTATATTTCTTCTCAGTGAATGTCAGTTTAACATTTAATTGTATGTAATTGTTTGTACCTCTGTCAACTACAAGTTCATATTTTATAGGATCTTATCGTATACCAGTTTTAGTTATCTAAATAAACAAATTATAACGCTTAAAATGAAGACAAACAAACAAAGTATGAAACACGCCTTATATAGTTTGTCAGAGATTTTTATTTAAAAAAAAATCTAAAGCAAAATAAATATCATAATTTAAAAACTGATAAAAAACACTTGACTACGATGTCTGTTTGAGCGAGGTAACTCAACTCTTATATTAAGAAAGACATAGACATGGCTTAGGGATATAGTAAACAAACCTAATCACTATCTTTTCAAGAACTCTGTTTATTGAGGGGTGACAAGAGTGTTTAGCAGTGGACAAAAATGCACATTATAAGATGACCAGGAAAAAACGTCGAATGGAAAACTTCAATGGTTATAGAAAGAGGTAAAAGAATGACCAGGTTAAAAAGAAGCAAATAATCTGCAGCAACATCAATCGAAGGAGCCGGTATCGAAAAAGGACTAATAAAAACGTCAATTAGCTTACAGATCTCAGAATCTGACTTTGGTAAACCCTACAGTGGATCGATTAGTTATTTTAAAGATACTATCATGTATATTGATTTGTTTTATAGAACCTTACACAACACCGTTATCAAATACAAACAAACAAAAACAAAATCTAAAATATAACCGAACCCCCACTCCACACCCCCCAAAAACAACAAGGAACTCACAGACAGACAAAACAACAACAAACAAACAATAACACCATGGCATGGCAAAAGATAACGACCCCTTTTATCAGCCGAATTATTTCTCCTTTCTTGACTTTTATCATAGAATTATATTTCTGTTAGAAATATAGAAATATATTATTTTATTCTTTGTCATGCTATTCGTACACTATGAAAACAAAACTTGTTTAGGTATGCACACATTAATAAAAACGAAATGATAACATCGAGTTTTTTTATTCATGTGTTAATTACTAACATACTAATACACGACTTAATGACTAATTGGGTAACATTCGCCTAATTGGTGTAAGATGCTTACCACCAGGAGGCCCAGTTAAAGCAAAATATAGACGAATCAAACATGTTCTCCATACAAGCGACACTCGATTAGCGTTTCTTCATCAATCATGATCATTATTATGAAAAGAAGTTTCAAGCATACATCAAAGGAAAATGAAGACGTCCTACGAACCTTGTTGGGTAGCTTCGTGTCAGTCCTTTGCTGTCAATGTTTCCTTTATCATATTTACACGTACAATGTGATATACAACAATTCATTCATTTATCATATGTTTATGATTTTATGAAAAAATAAATGAACATTTTAATATTCTCTGCTAAGAATTATCGTTTGTATTGTCTATATTCCGATACAAACCTTTCAGAGTGGAATTTTATTAAGTAAAAAAAAACAACAACAGCAAACAAAGGCTATATGCAATTACGTGTTTTCTTAAAGGGTCCCTCGCAGCCAAGAATAACAAGATGTTTATTTATATTGTCCACGCTCATTTACTTACTCAAATGGATAATGAATGGCACATTATTAAAGATCGCCCCTTACCTCTCCCAATTGTCTGCTAGGGCTATAAAAGGGGACCTCCATGAGAGGATACTCGTGTAAAAATACAAGACGTTATGGAGACTGTCAAAGAAAACACTGTCCTCTGAGCAGCAACATGCACGATATTCAATAAAACACTGGAATATTTGAATCTGTCATGTGTAGCCATTATTTATCTATATGCAAACATGATACTCAAGAGATTTTATAATTAAGCGAAAGAAAATAAAGCATCACAGGTGAATTGGATCCGCTACAAGATTACTGAAAGAAAAGTGATACGAGCTTAACAGTCAACTACTAAAAACATATACTACCCTGGAACGTGCGCTGCCATAAAGAAAACAAAGCATTTCTTGCAGATCGGGAGGTCGTAGGTTCAAACCCCGACCGGGTCAAATCAAAGACTTTGAAGTTGGTAGTAGTGGCTTCCCTCTAAACGCTCGGGGCTAAGGGGACAGCATTACGCCTGACTCGTCGGTGTCAGTATCATGGACCGGCCGGGTTCAGTCCGTGGGCACCCATTTAGTGCCCCTGTGCTATAATGGTAGAAATGTCGCTGCACAGTATCCGCAAAAGTCCCGGCTAATCCCATTACATCCAATCTCTGAGACCAAGCTTCGCTGAATATCTTGCCCCAAAGTGTATTTAACATTGACTCCAAATAAAGCAGGAGAAGCTTACGCTGTAGAATAACCTGAAGTTGCCTGAAGGTGCCCCACAGGAGCAAGATGATATACTTGATGAGATGCATGATGTCCTGGAAGATTGATGCTCGAAGTCCGTTTATGAAAGTGTTTAATATGACCGTGATTTTTAACAAACCATTTGTTTGATTTTAAGTCGATCCATCACTCATACAAAAAAAGTTACCTTCATATCCATCACATGTTTCTTCCCTTGTTCAAATACTCAAATGGATTTCATAGCAATCTATTAAATATTATATGAGAATTTCAAAATGTAATGAAATTTGACATAGTACTAGAGACAAACATGGAAGTTTGGAAGTTAATTAAGTGTAAAAGAGTGACAAAGAATCACTAAGACGATGCTTTGCATAAATCGAGGACACGAACAATTTGGTATATTAAATATTTCCAGATATTTCCGAAATACATTTACTCACATTCGTTAATTTGTAGAATGAATCAATGGGAAGAAATGTATATTTGCCTTTGTATGTTTGGGAAGAAACGTATATCTGCCTTTATATGTATGGGAAGAAACTCATACCTTTAAATGTAAGGATATAAAAAAAGCACCAGACTCTATCAACACTTAGTTGTTGTTTCTTGTGGTGCTTAAAGGACCGACTGTGGTTCCTTAACCGATTTACAAGAATCTTTTCTCGTACTTCCTGAAGGGTTTCAAAATAACAAACAGTGAAAATATAACTGTTCGATTTGAAACTTAACACTTCTAAGTAATGGGGTATACCTACATTTACGTAATTGCGTCATAAAAGTGAAAATACAGAAATAGTTACGTCTTTTAAAATTACATTTACCCTGTTTGCCTTTGTTTAGATGTATATTAGATTTAAAGATATGTGGAAATTTTGATAGGGCTTTTTCTTATTTACCTATTTAAATTTTTTTCGGGTAAGTGGATAATAATCCTTTAATTAAAAAAGCTTACATTGCCGAAGAGCTATCCTTCCAGAATTTGACAAAATCAATAAACATGTTGATTACATGAATGGGAGACATTGAACGACCGCCACACTGCGCACATGGCCTTGATGCGTCATGAATACGGACATATGACAAGATCCTTTGAGTGTTACAATGTATTGTCAAATTTAAATGAAAAGATACTAGACAAAGGCCATATATCTTGAGCCTCGCCACGAAACATTTCATGTTTGTCAGCCATTGCTATAAGGTAGAAAAAACAACAAATTGTTTAAGCAATTTTCTTGGCTCCACTTGCAGATAAGATTTTTTCAGCTGCAATTTTGCTCGAGCTCCCACCTTGGCTTTCAGACGACTTATTACGTAGGCATTTTGCTACAATTTCCAACATATGTCAATATCGTGTTGGTTGAAGATTCAAAGTTTCTGTCTAGGACCTAACATGATCAGCAATGCTGAGTACAAAACAACAGAGACTTATTTCAGATAATCACGAAAAATCGACCGTAATTTAACTTCATTTGAGTGACTAATTATCTTCTGCAGAACTTATTTAACCAGAGCTTCGGCTTAATGAGGTACCCGCGGTAGTTGAAGTCGCTGTCTTGTGACTTGTTACAGGTGAAAATGGAGCTAACCTTGGGTAGGCCGGTTGTTCTACCCAGACTTTTCTTCCACCAAAGATATTGCTGGACATCGCCAGTACGGCCATGCTTAAGTAAAAACGAAATATCTAAGACATGAATCATGAATTCTCGCACTGATCGTGTCTCGAAAGAGACGATGAGGAGTAACCAGAAATCGACTCTTAGCGCTGCACACATAATACATTGTCATTAAATTGAAGACATGTATATACCCTTAGAATCAAGAAACGATTGATTCTCAAAGGGTTTCTTTTTTCCGTTTATTTGTGTACACTTGTACACATTAAGATACTAGAAAAATGCTTTCTGGAATTCCAGAGATGCATTCTGACGTGTATCTGGACTAAACCAGCCTCCATTTACGCGTATTATTTAAAATTAAAATTATGTGATTTTTATGTGAAGTATGTTCCGGGAATTATTTGTACTCTTAAATTATTCTATTTTTGTTGTTTCTAAAGTTTATTTCAGATCACTCTAAACGTTACTCATGAATTGTTTAAGGTAAGTGAATGTTAACGATCAACTGATGCGAATGCCTTCTAATTGTGGTGTTTTATTTAAACTCCTTCTAACGGATTCGTTTTTTTTCCACAAAAAGAAACCTGTGTTCTCCAAACCAAGTATGGGAGAAGTGTCAGTCGGCAATATGGACTGAGCTCTAACCTCGCACTTCTTTATGGGTTTCTAAAATGCAAGCATTGAAAAGAAAACCGATCTATTTGAATAGAAAATGTCCAAACGCTGGCATTTTCTTTGATAAGTTATGACGTCATTGAAAACTAATGTCCAGATCGTATTTAGAAGAGAGAGGGGTATTATTTCGATTAGAAACACAAAACTTGTTGATTGTAAATCAAGTAAACTTTTTGAATCAAGGAAAAAATACCGGAGAAGAGTAAATGGTTGCGGCATCCTGTTCATGTGAAGATGGAATTGAGGAACTAAAGTCCAATGTCCAATGTTCATCAAAAGAAATTCATGTAACAATCCTTATATAAAATAGTCTATGTAAGAAAAAATACAAGAATCTACACAGCTCTACAAAGCGCAAAATAAAGAGAATTATAACCGCTCATTTGATTTCGACCTGATCAAAGTATGCAATCATAACAACATAAACAAGAAGCTCAATCAGGCTGCTGACACAATAAGACGTTGGACTATTTCTTCTCTTGCTCATTTTGCAAGGCCATTGTTCACGATGGCTCAGACAGACACGGATCCATATTTTTTTATCATACTTTACAGACATGTATAATTATATTTTATATCTTTTTAGATGTAAATTATGACAGAGTTTGTTTAAATATATTTCTTTACATGTGATATCGAAATGGGAAAAATTATATTAAAAGATAAATACTATGTGTTCTTGATGCTTACGGATGTCAATAACAAATACGTCAATGTGATTACAACATTTTGAGTACTTTATTTACATGTATCGAAAGAAAATGCTTTTTATATTAATCTTTCAATTAATCAATATCTTAAGTCAATGGGAGGTTATACAATTTAGTAATTATCTTAGTTTCAGTTCCAGTTAAAGCATGGTAATCCAAATGCTCAATTAGCTTAGATACTCACAAACGTGAACTAAGTAAACGTAAACATGCTCCCCGTGCTTTAATCGATGTTGTCTTTTAAATCATCCTATAATGATCGTTACGTGTATTTCTTTTGATGGACATTGGCCTTTGGTTCCTCAATTCCGTCTTCAAATGAATAGGATGTACACCAATTTAATCTTTTCTAGTCATTTTTTTCTTTATTCATAAAGTAAATTTCGTTTACAATCAAAATTTTTTGTAGTTGTTTTAATCGATATAATCCCTCTCTCTCTCTCACTGTCTGTCTCTGTCTCTCTCTCACTGTCTGTCTGTCTCTCACTGTCTGTCTCTGTCTCTCTCTCTGTCTCTGTCTCTCTCTGTATGTCTCTCTCCGTCTGTCTCTGTCTGTCTGTCTGTATGTCTGGCCGCTATCGTTGCAGCACGTGCAAAATATCATTTAGTTTTTCGTTACTCAGTTTAGGTATGTTCTGCAACTGCTTGTTAGTGAACTTTCGACTAAGATGTTGCTGATGTTGAAACAAATGGGATACCGCATACAGCGCACCTGTCTTCAGGGAAATAAGACTTGCGCGGTGTGTCCATGGTTACATATTTGTAAATGGGCGCAGCCATTAAAATGATACGTTAGAAACTCTTCGGATCATCATTTACTTTTGTGATTTTGAAGGCGACAACCTGATAGGTTGGGAAGGTTTTATTTACTTGTCGTCAGATCCTGATAGCGGAGCGGTTTTCAGGATATGATTATAATTTTTGATATTAAACAAAAGACTAACGATTACCATGTAAAAAGATCACAATACAATGGCAACATTACTAACATCTTTATTGAAATCCATTAAATTATTATTATACTTACACGAAACACATTTTACACAAATATACCCCTGCTGCAAATTTACTTTAATTTTAATTTTAGTCAAAAGACATACGTAGAATATCTACCATTGTCATTAAATTTTGCAATAATAAATGAAAACTTTTGACAAAACATGATTAAAATAGAACCGTAATGCAAACATCGATTGAGGATTGCCGATTGAAATTGATAACAACAGCAACAAATAACAGATAAGTAAAATTTATATACTTAAGCACGTATGAATAAATGACAATAGTATCAGAAGATGATAAGTCAAAGAGAAATAAAATAAAAGGATCAAAACAATAATCACTTTTCTCATTTTCAAAACACATAGTCTTAATTTCATATGTGAATAGCAGTAAGCGCTTAGTTTTTTTTAAAAGCCCACAGTCAGATTAGAAACTAGTATGACAGCGCCAAAGAACGTTTGCAGAAAAGAAAAGAGAGCAATTGTTTGTGTTTAACTCTTGAAAAAGGCAATTTGCTGGAAATTTAAGTGAGAGCGTTTTTAGAAAAAATATAATTACAACAGTTCCCTATGGAACCATTTACACATAGTTTTAGTTAATGTTAATAGCAGTAAACACGTTTGTTTAGCTTAGTATTTTTATAGCTGTAAGGACATAGTTTTAACTTAATATGATAATAGAAGTAAACACATATTTTAAACTTAATATGTAAATAGCAGTAAACACATGGTTTTAACTTAATACGTTAATAGCAGTAAACACATAGTTTTAACTTAATATGTTAATAGCAGTAAACACATAGTTTTAACTTAATATGTTAATGGCAGAAAACACATAGTTTTAGCTTTAATATGTGAATAAAAGTAAACAAATAATTTTAGTTTCCTATGTTAGTGGCAGTAACCACATAATTTTAACTAAGTAGGTTAAAAGCAGTAACCATATCATTTTAGCTTAATATGTTAATAGCAGTAAACACAAAAAAAATGTAAATAAAAATACCCCATCAAAGTGCGAAAACTAACAGTAAGTACTTGCATCAGGAATTAAAACTGATAAAATGAAGTAATATACAGACAAAATATGTAGTACATATACGTATGTGCAATATGTACAGTAAATAAAAGCCTCGCAACCGAAACGTTCTAAATAAGAGAGTAGTTTGAAATAAAACAACCCAGGCAATGACGTATTATAAGAACAATTTAATAACATCATACAATAAAATGCCATGATGTCATAATTTCAGATGTGTCAAAATGCGAAATTAAAAAACAGGAAGGAAATCATCGAATTTTATAAAACAACCAAAACCAAAAGAATAAGCATCATTCTGTCTGGTCAATGGGTTAACAACAACACCAAACACCTTAGTTAATATTCATAATCACGTGATAAGAGGCACATGCTACATTTTGCCTTACATTTTTGCCACAATTCAACACGATTTTATTGATAACAAATGTGTTCAAACGAGAATTCTGGGTTAACATGAGTCCGGGTAGCGGTGAAGGGATACAATAAAACGATGGGTTAAGGTTTAGTAAAATACAATGATGATTGTAGACAATATCTTCCACAAACATAAACCATTATCACCCAACCTTCAGTTTAAATCTGTAATTAACTTTTGTACCAATAATTGCAAACTGCAATATTGAATACAACAAAACGCACAGAACCTGTTTATATAACATCAAGATGGGACTGACCGATCTGACCAGCAGCTGGAATGGAGGTCATAATAGACGCAGTAAGTGGAGGATTTAACTCAAATGCCCGATAAATGTTTCTCATTAGTTAACCTTTTCAAGTAGTTACCCATTTGAAGTCACTTGGTTAGAGATTGCTTTAAAACAATGAAAAAGACTGTATAAGACCATTGCTATGATGTTTTTTATTATATTTTCTAGTTGATTGGGCATTGCGGTAGAGAGTTGACTATGAAATCTTTTATAGATTCGTTACTGAATTCGCAATTATAACCGTAAATATTGACACTATTGACATTCCATGATCGTAAATGACCCATTTTATCACAGGAACACTCTATACTTGGGTACATGTAGAAATAGAAACTACTCAGTCGTTGGAGGGTTGTGACAGCGAAAGGAATCGTGTTTAAATGGGTATAGCTTAAATTAAGATTATAAAGCGTTGTATTCTGGTTTCGGAAAGCAGCTGAATCAATGTTTTCAAGAGGGTTACTGTCCAGGTTTAACGTTAATAGATGCCGGAGACCTACCAGATCATTAGGTTCTATGCTATAAATTTCATTGCCTAATACATGCAATGTATTCAGCATTTGTAACTTATTCACTTCATATGGAATACTAGTTAGCAAGTTGTTATTTAGATTCAGAGATGTCACCCGTGTATGGGCCGGAATAGCTGCAAATGGTATATACCGTAGTTTGTTGGTTTGAAGGTTTATGTGTGTTACTTGTGGAAATATTGAGAATAGTCCGCTGGGGAATGTAAACAATTGATTGCCTTGCAACGTGACAGATGTCACATGTATCAACGCATCGTGACACAGATTGTCGAAAGAGATATTAGCACGTAGGGCTTGGTTATAACTGAATTCAATTGAGGTTAGATGTTCCAGGTTACATACACCTTCGGGGATTTGTTCTAGATCCGTGTAAGTTAAGGAAAGTAGTGTGGATGTGTTTTGAAAACCATTGAAGGCATCTGTCGGAATGGATCTGAATGGTACGTGATCAATGTACAATTGTTGTAGATGTCTCAGCAGGTGTAACTCTCTCGGCCAAGTCGACATGTTAGACATACTTATGTATAGAGTGTTTAGTGTATGACCAATGCCCGCAAGTACACGCCCATCGAGTGTAACAATTGGGTTGTATTGTACGTCGAGGTATTCAAGATGTATCAAATGGCTAATTGCATTTGGTAGCGACGATAACTTGTTACTGTATAAAGACAGATATGTCGTAGCGTTTTCGATTCCGTTGAAAGCCTGGTCAGATAATGTTGAAATAACATTGTTATTCAGATATAATTGTATTTTTGTACCATTCGTTGTGCTGATATTTCGAAACGCATCGGAAGTGATATTACCAATTTGGTTGTTATAAAAGAACATATATAGGTACGATGATGGAGCCTGGAACGGCGAAAGTTTCGGGATAGTTGTCAAGCTATTGGAATTGCAATTAATGCTGTTTCCGCTGCACGTGCATGGAGCAGGGGCGGCACACTGCTGGGCGTCCAAGATAAATGTTTCACTAGGTCCACAAAACATCGTCAACAACAGGAAGCAGGAGAACATCTGGAATGTAATAACATCGCATGTATGAAAAGTATTAACCCTTGTGTTTACGCAATACATACTACATCAATCATCACAAACCCTTTTCATGCACAAGTATATATCTTTATTTAGTGCATGTTAATAGATTTTCAACCAAACTGAGCTACTGTACTTTATGAAGTTTTCGCAATTTATATGTAAATCATCTGCCATTGACATGTGTACATTTTTTTTGCATTTACAGAATTGTCTCATTATCAACGTGCACGTGTTCGGAAAACATTGGTTAGCTAAACGCCGCCATGTTTCTGAAACATTTATTGTGCATTGATCAGTTACTCAGATTTAATACTTTGTCAGACATTTACTCGTAAGATGTAAAGCGCAATATTTGCATTTTGCATTTTGATGGTGTCTCTAGTTCTTAAGGACTTCAACCCATAGGTATAAAGACAGGACATTCGGTAGAACCGGTGGATGTTCCCCGAATAAAAGCTAGTTCCAAAACGTTTTTTGTATCTGTTTTAAAGTTGTAGCCACTTTCCATCTTTATTTCTCGCATGCTTCTTTAGATATCGCTTTGTATTTTTGAGTAATTCCGTATTAGGGTTACTTTCATAAAAAATTAGGATAGCATTCGGTTATCTACGCAAATATTCAGTATGAAATATTTAAACCCTTTTTTAAATTGTTTTAATGAAAAGATACATGGACATGTTAGCGATTTTGGCAAATTTGCTGCACGAAGGCCTAACAGCAGCGATCGTAAAGCTGAGTTAACGAAGAAAGAAGCATGGCGATGTTTAAGTGTAGAAGATTTATAATATCCACTAGAACTGAAGAAAAATTCTCCACAACAAGTAACTGTAGCAAACGTCTTTAATATATAATTTCAGATAAGTTTATGTTTGCTTGCTATGCTAAGCAACTTTATACCTTTTGCTTACAAAATATGTACTCAAAAGCAATATTTGTAAAAGGAGAAGTAACCAATTATGTCATATATTATTGTCATAACGTCCTTTTGTCGCGTCATGTTGCCACTTTTGGTGCAGAAGTCACTTCACAAAAACTTCACAAAATGATCATAATTAAGTTGCTTTGATAGATACGATCAAAATTCCTTTTTGCATAAAATTGAAGATATTTTGATCTTTCAGACAATACCAAAATCTTAAAATCGAATTTTTGGTCACTATTTAAAGTTTCTCTGGAGCGCCGCTCATATATATATTATACCTCATTCGCATACGCCCTTCTTAATTAATATGACGTCATCCAGTCCATAAATCGCATATAGACCGGCTACCCAGTCCATAATTATTATACAGACTGTTTATGACGTCATCCAGTTTGTTTGACTGTTTAAACGCGACTTTCACGACGTGCAAATTTAACGACAACAAAAATAGACGATATTGTCAAAATGGCTAAGTGATTCGCCTCTTTATCGGAGACAGATTTAGTTAAACTCAGCGAATCTAAGGATTCAGAAAACACCAAAACGCGACAAAACTGAAGCTCTTTCAAACATATCTAGCAGAAAAAGGCCACGATTCTTCCTTTGAAACCTACACGAACAAAATTCTTAAAGTCCGGGTCTTTTGTCTAGTAACATTTACTATTTAATTTAATCAACAAAAATGGAATATTAAAAGAAGAGAATGATTTCTTTGCCGTATCGCTTGAAAACAATGAAAAAATGACTAGGGTTTGAGATATTTCACACACAGAACAAATACAATTATTATTTGAAAGCAAATTATACTAAAAAAAGCAACAAAAGGGATAAAAGGATTAAGATTCGGTATAATATAACAAATAAAAAATGGCCTTGAGGGCAATTTGCAAATTTACGGACTGGTTGGTCAGACCTCGGAAGGTATATGGCCCTCAGCTGTGTTTCGGGCCATATTCCTTCCTCGATCTAACCAATCAGTCCGTAAACTTGCATATTGCCCTCAAGGCCATGTATTACTTGTTAAATATATATATAAGGGCTAATCCTATACGGGCTAATCCTGTAAGAGGTTTTGAGATGTTTGTCGTCCGTACTTATACAACTACTTATACCACTTTTTTTAACATTTTTACAAATAACAAAACTATGCAGAAAACAATTAGGTTTGGTTTTGTTCTTTTGTGATACTTAAAGATTTTATTTTTATTTTTATTTTATTGCGATGTTAAACGAGTTTAACATATGTAAGCACCACAAATAAGCAGGGAATAAGTAGTTAATTATACCAAAAACAGCATGTTTTAGACGGAGAACTATAGCATGGTGTCGAAGTGGGATCACCCCGTTTTGAATAACACAAAGTTATAATACACGAATATCATGTCATGGAGTGAAACAGCAGGTATTGCCACCCCGTTATTAATTAAATGTGGCTGTCTAATTCCTTTAAATCGGGCCGGAAAAATAATGTTCCGATCTAACATGGGTATTCAGCAGATTAAAAATAAAGAAAGTAATTAAATAACATACACATACAAGGTTATTGTAAAAATGCCAATATCTGAAACAAGGCATGATACAAGTTGTATGTTTGCATCTGCTTTAAGCACATCATTCGTAAAAACGATGTAGAGAAATTCAGCAATAGTTTATTTGATCAACTGTTTTGATATTTTAATTAAGCTTTATAGTCATGTAGATCCTCGTAAATTAGAGAATTAAAGTCATCATACAATAGCGTATGTCTAATACAACTATAACATTATATTTTCATCTTACCTTGATTAGCATTTTTGATACGTGTTGTTGCGTAATTGCGTCTTGCTGAAATGTTAAACAAAGTACCAGTTCAATTCGTACCATTGTATTTAATGTGCATTGAATAAAAATAAGCAATTCTATTTGTATTAACAGCGTTAATAATTTGTCTGATATGATTTGTCTGATTTACTAAATAACGCGTGGGACGATAACAAAAGTTGTAAAAAGTGAACCGTGCGTTTTATATTTCTGTGACAATAACAGTTATTTGTGGTGGGATAGGAAGGTCAGAAAGAGGCTATCATTTGAAATAACTCAGAGAGGATCACGTTTGCATATGCAAATAGGCCCAGGCTTGCTTACTGAGTGAATTGTTATTTCCTCTAAATTGACCTCTTCTGTAGCATTTGTTGAAAAGATAATATATTTGAACAATCATTATTACAGTTAATAACAGCTTATATTTAATGTTAGCGATGTGATCATATTTTTCATGTATAAGTTTGTTGTATCATGTATATTAATAATTAAAATTGCAGTTATCACGTGTTACTTTAAGGAATACAATTATTACATATGGATAGTAAGATTTCATTCCTTGTGTAAGTCGACATTGCATGCAAATGTACACATTGTAATGCAACTGAATTAATTCATTTTAGTTTGTTTTTTGTAGATAGCTACAAGTTATATACAAAGTACTTCTATAAAATAACAAAATAAGACCTTTACCTTAGTTTCTGGTGAGAACAACGATACGTCATATTTTATGAGTTCATCTGTAGAAAAACGTTATTTATTCTTTGAAACTTCGATGGTAGCTGCTTAAATACTGTTTAAAAGGAAATAAAACATCCAATGAAAATGAAGTCCGCTAATAAATCCGTCTTGTTTTGTGATGTCTGCAAAAGTTGATAAGAAATTTAGCACTAGTGTAAATCTGTGCATGTTTGATGCATGTTTGATAACAACGTGTCAAGCTTTTGCAGCAAAGATAAGAAAGCAAAGACTTTGTCTGCGTCTTGTTCGTAACAATAACAGATTGTGTGTATTTTTTATCACGATTAGGCGTTTACTTCAAGTAGACATTCTTTAATTGATAATGGAACTGAAACGCTACACTTTTGAATTGCAATTTACAAATTAATATATAACGATTGTTAAAAATTGTTTCATATGTACAATAACCAAGATAGTCTTTCAAGACGAAATATAGCAATATACTACGTTTGTGCATCAATATAATTTTTGTTCGTCATTTCAGCAATGTCACTTGGGTGCTACTCTGTGTCTGACCATTCGCTAATTTAAGGATTTACTCACATAAAATGTCGTGTACTCATTTGCCTTTTCTAAAAGTTAAAATATCATTAAATACCTTAAAGTTACGATCAGCGATAATAAACGATAAAGAATGATTTACGAGTTAATGCGAGATAATAGTTTGATTTTTTTAACACGTGCACGAAGGACTGAAACAGAGAAAATAATTTCTACGCTCTCTACAAGACATCAAATTAAACAAAAGAAATAATTTGAGTAAAAACAAGTTATAATAAAAATATTTATACGTAAGCGTGATTTTTCTTCTTAGAATTGCATCTTCTATTTCACATTGTAACATTTTTAATAAAAATCCCTGCTGCATACGCTGCTCTTTGAACGTGAGACTCAAATGCTGGTGGTTACGCAAACCCGAAGATAACTGATGTTTATTATCAGTGGTACATCACATATTCAAGGGAAATACAGTGTGAGAAAATGACAGTGGCAAAAAAAAAAGCAAAACTAGCGGACGTTTTTATACGTATAGTTAATACCAGTTCTGGGAGACATCTGGGTCAATATAAAGTCAAGAGGTGTATTGTCCTAAGATAGCTCTTTTAAGTGCATATCTGTATCTGGGGTCTATATAAGGACAAATAATTTGTTGTCTTAAGATAGCTCTATTTAGTGCATATCTGTATCTTTAAAGATAGAGACATGCTCATGCATTATCTTCCTTGTCTTAGAATAAGACGAGTGCTGTAAAATACCCGCAAGATAATTAAGCGTATATTGTTCACTGCATTAATCCATTACAGATGAAACAGATGAAATATCCTAATAAGTTGTCGTCTCAGAGTATAACAATATTTATAAGTATTAAATAATTAAATTTCGTACCTTGGTCAAATGAAGAAAGGCTCAAAGACGTCATGAATCAAATGTATTAAATAATGTATTGCCTGTTACTTTAATATTCCTGAAACGGCATTCTATACAGGTTTAATATATTTACTACATTTCAGCGAGGACACGTCCTCTAAGTGTGAAAAAACAACTAAAGTGTTAAACATTGTAACCGCTGATACTTTTCCACGTGAAAAAAACAACAAGAACAACCCTTCTTATGAAGTCGTTTTGGTTGTTGCTAAAGCTAGAAAATAAAAAAAGATGTTCTCTTTCCATATAATGCAACATATTTTCGTAGGTTTATATTTATGCTATAGAAAACATAGAAACGTGCACTGTTTTTGCATTTGTCAATGATTAAATATGGTCAACTTAAAATACAAACGAATATTTTCCCATTCTTTATTTAGTTAAGCCCCGGTCCCACCGCACGAACGTTGTCGTTCCTTAAACGGTGAGTAGAGGGTACCGAATTTCGAAAATGCTCGTCACCGCGCACAAAATGGGAAAGAAATCGAAAACACGGGCGTTGTCTAAGCGTTCCTATAGCGTTGGTTTAATGGTAGCGAACGTTGGTTTAGCGGTGACTTAGCGTTGTTAGAGCAGCGGTGAACTTTGCCGGAGCGGAAAATAGACCGCTTCTTACCGCTCCCGATATTTTGTGCAGCTCAAAACTTTCGGAGCGGTAGGAGGGACCATAAGCGGTGACAGAGCGTATACGGCGTTTCCTTAACGGCGACGAACGTCTGCTGAACGGTAACAAGCGGTGATGAACTTTTTTCACCGCTCCAGAACGCTACAGCACCGTTCGTGCGGTGGGA
This sequence comes from Sinonovacula constricta, assembly GCA_007844125.1. Lineage (NCBI taxonomy): Eukaryota > Metazoa > Mollusca > Bivalvia > Cardiida > Solecurtidae > Sinonovacula > Sinonovacula constricta. Next base: position 54,115,236 of record CM017564.1, on the reverse strand, counting down.
CCGGGACTTTATGTCGGAAAACTTCTCAAATGTTCAGCTGTTAAGCCCCGGTCCCACCGCACGAACGGTGCTGTAGCGTTCCCGGAGAACATGGACTGTATGACAAGCTGATGGTGGAGATCAGGAATGCGGAGCCACGAGCCTTCCAGCACTTCATGAGGATGCCACCAGCCATGTTTGATGAAGTTGTACAGAGACTGACACCCAGATTGACCAAGCAAGACACCAATTACCGAGTAAGCCTGGAACCTGGTCTCAAAGTGGCAATCACCCTACGGTACCTGGCGTCTGATAATACCTACAGAAACATGCAATACGCCTGAAGGGTTCCCCATAACACCATCAGTAAGGTAGTCAAAGAAGTGGTAAAAGCCATCATTTAGGAGTACACAGATGAACTCTTGTGTTGCCCAACAACTGAACAAGGATGGAGAGACCTGACTAGTGCAATTGACGGCAAGCATGTGGCCTGTAAAGCCCCTTGAAACTCTGGCTCAGAACTCTACAACTACAAGGGCTTTTACAGCGTGATCCTGTTTGCCATAGTGGATGCTGACTACAGGTTCACCTACATTGACGTATCAGGTAATGGCTCATCCTAAGACGCTCAGATCTTCAACGAAAGTGATCTCCATCGTGGGCTGGACAAAAACAGGATTCATGCCCTTTCCTCAGCCAGACCCCTTACCCAATGACAATCAGGATGTGCCTTGAAGAAGCTTGCTGTCCTCTCCAAAAACTGATGCGCACCTGCTTCCCAGTGCTCCAGAACAGACTTGTGGACCGTGCACAACCAGATGGGAATCTGCAGCCTGGGGCATGGAGAGAAGGACGGAACTTGGAGGACACTATCGTTGTGCAAGACCCCAAAACAGCCTCGCGTGATGGGAAGAGGCAGCGAAACCTACTCAAGCATTCATGCAACTCCCCAGCAGGATCAGTTGACTGGCTGGAGAGAATGGTGGCTATCAATTGAACACTGTGCAGAACACTGAGGAGATACTTGTGCATTGTATATATTATATATACACATGTTTATTACTTTGTTGTAAATGTTATTTGACATTGTAAAAGGATCTCGAACGTTATGGGGCCCCAGTATTGGAAGTGCAACAAATTTTGCTTGTATTTGTTGGAAATGTTATGAAAGATTATTACAGAAACTGATATGATTCATTCTTGATGGCAATTGCATTATTAAAGCACTTCATATTAAAACATGTCTTGTTTAATACTTGGGTGGTTTTATTTTTCTTTTTTTCTTGTTTTTTTTTTTTTTGGGGGGGTGGGGGGGTGTAAAAATAGATGTTCCAATAAATATCTTTAATCTTGTTGTTGGATTTGTTTAAAAAAAATCTGGATAAAAAAATGTTTAAGTAAAATTTATAACAGTTCTTTTGCACAATTTGGTTAAATATTTCTTGATACAACCAGTGCCCATATTTATTTACCTGAATCCATTGGTTCAGCTGCCTGCTTGGTAATAAACTTGGAGGCTGCTGCTTTTCCTTCCTTCCCCAGCTTTTCTCTTCTTTTGTCCTCGTGGCATGATGAACTTTTGCCAAAACGATCCTTTCATCTCCGAAGTCAAAAGTAATATGTCCCCCACCCCGCCGAGCCATAGCCCGCATGCGCAGAACGCCGCTTTATCAACGCTCGCGTCAACGCTATCGGCGCTAAACCAACGTTCGCTTCCGTTAAACCAACGCTATAGCAACGCTAAGATAACGCCCGTGTTTTCGATTTCTTGATGAGCGTTTTGGAAATTCGGACCCCCATACCGTTTAAGGAACGCTACAACAACGATCGTGCGGTGGGACCGGGACTTTAACAACATGACATATTTATCATCACCCAGTTGACAGACACCGTGTTTGATTCCAAAACTACGTCCACGTCCTGTTTGAGTAAACCTTTCCAAAAACGTCTGCTACTGAACGAGTGTAAATGGAAAGCATTTTATCAATCAATTTTGCTCGAGCTCACACCTTGGTTTTCCGACGACTTATTACGTAGGCATTTTGCTACATTTTCCAACATCTGTCAATAACGTGTTGGTTGAAGATTCAAAGTTTCTGTCTGGGACCTATCAGGATCAGTAATGCTGAGTACAAAACAACAGAGACTTATTTCAGATAATCACGAAAAGTCGACCGTAATTTAACTTCATTTGAGTGACTAATTATCTTCTGCAAAACTTATTTTACCAGAGCTCCAGCTTAATGAGGTGCCCGCGGCCAAGTAATTGTAGTCGCCGTCATGTGAGTTGTTACTGGTGAAAATGGAGCTAACCTTGGGTACACCGGTGGTTCTACTCAGACTTTTGTTCCACCGAAAATTGCTGGACATCGACAGTACTGCCATGCTTAAGTAAAAGAGAAGTATCTAAGACAGGCATTATGAGTTCTCGCACTGATCGTGTCTCGAAAGAGACGATGAGGAGTAACCAGACAGCGACTCTTACCGCTCGACCAGTGGCGCCCCTTGTGATAAGATAATTACGTTCAGATGAATAATAATATAATGTTAACAAAACACCAAAAACACTTTCTAGTTATGGTCGCTAATCAGAAACAATAATTAATATATACACTTTTTAACATTAACGTATCTTTGATTGTTTCAAATGATAACGAACTAATTAAGGTCAAAAGTAAAGGTGTAAAATTTATTTGCTGGCCTGGGAGAAATGAATACGTTGTATTTTACACTAATACATGTACGTGTACAAAATCAACACTTGTCGTCATAAAGACATCATATGCAATACAATGTTTCCTTGTTTACTTAATATTGAATTTTGGTTATAAATTTGTAACTTAAAAAGGTATCCGACAGTTTGCCTTTATCTTATATATGTAACAATATCTGAGTTCTGTTTGGGGTATTTGCGCATAATTTCTGTAGAAAAACGTCATACTTTAATCTAAGCTTTGACGATTTTAATCAGTATCTCAATTTTAGGACAGTGAAACTCGTTAATCAACACTTAAAATGTTCATTCTTTTCAAATCTATAAATAAGAACGATTGGGATTTCTGCTAAAAATAGACATCGACGTCACAGCGGATGATGTGGATGAGCTAAAACATAAGTGGTCACTTGGTTGTTTTAGTTTAACAATAGCTTACTGTGCAGCGTGGCTCAGATAGGAAATAGATATTTTTGTAATGACTATTGTGGCGTTATAGTCTATTGTCAGTCAGGTGTATGATATCAGTAAACAGCATTTTGCAAGCTCTATTCTGGAAGCAATATTTTATTAAGAGGTTTAATGAAAATATTTTTGGTCAATACCATTAAATAGTCGGTCCCTTTTGGATGGACCGTTCCACGATTTGTACCTAACCCCACCCTCTTTTGTTTTTCTGACAGCTTAAGGTCACGACTATCTCAAATGCTCACATAAACGCTATCACAAACAAACTACACACATTCTCGTGTATTATATAGGTCAATATTCACCACGTGGTTTACACTGATTAGATAAGTCGGTTTATGTAAACATGCTTCGCCGACTCTTTTGGAACTATCCATTTGTCGCATTGTTGACCAAATCAGGAATACGTTATGATAACATTGTTTACATTCTAAGTTGTTTGACACCCAAATGCTCGTTTATATTGTTTATTCAAATAGCCGTTTGCAAAATACTTTTGCTTCATAATTACTAAAAAAGATGAAACCACTAAAAATCCACACTTTACTTCATGTTTCACAAAGATCTTGATGGTTCTGATGATTTAGATGTCGCCGGATACAAATCCATTTGGTTATACTCAGAGATTTTTGTAGGACTGGGAATCTTAGGCATTTCCCTCCAAAATCTGTATGGTAAAGCAAAAATGGGCGAACACGAGTTTTAGAAAGTGGGCCGACGGGGGTTTGAGGGAGGATAGGACGTGTCCAGGGTGGGAGGATTAGGGGTGATTACTTTTATTGTGAGGTTCGCGGAAGGACCATGTGTAAACGACCTCACTATGATAAGTATATTCACATTTACTTGTGCACACATATTACATTGTAATACATTAAAGACATGTATATTAAAGGGTTTCTTTTTTCCGTGTATTTGTGTACACTTGTACACATTAAGATACTAGGAAAATGCTTTCTTGAATGCCAGAGATGCATTCTGACGTGTATCTGGACTAAACCAGCCTCCATTTAAACGTATTTTTTTAAAATAAAAATTATGTGATTTTTTATGTGAAGTAAGTTCCGGAAATTATTTGTTCTCTTAAATTATTCTAATGTTGTTGTTTTTAAAGTTTATTTCAGGTCACTCTAAACGTAACTCATGAATTGTTTAATGTAAGTGAAAGTTAACGATCAACTGATGCGAATGCCTTTTAATTGTGGTGTTTTATTTAAACTCCTTCTAACGGATTCGTTTTTTCCCCACAAAAAGAAACATGTGTTCTCCAAACCAAGTATGGGAGAAGTGTCAGTCGGCAATGTGGACTGACTGATGTGCTTAAACCGGTTTTACAGAGCTCTAACCTCGCACTTCTTTATGGGTTTCTAAAATGCAAGCACCGAAAAGAAAACCGATCTATTTGAATAGAAAATGTCCAAACGCTGACATTTTCTTTGATAAGTTATGACGAAAGTTGTGACGTCATTGAAAAATAATGTCCAGAGATCGTATTTAGAAGAGAGAGGGGTATTATTTCGATTAGAAGAAATACACAAAACCTGTTGATTGTAAATGAAGTTAACTTTTTGAATAAAGAAAAATAAACGGAGAAGAGTAAATGATTGTGGCATCCTGTTCATGTGAAGATGGAATTGAGGAACTAAAGTCCAATGTCCATCAAAAGAAATACATGTAACAATCCTTATATAAAATAGTCTATGTAACAAAATATACAAGAATCTAGACAAGTTTACACAGCGCAAAATAAAGAGAATTATAACCGCTCATTTGATTTCGAACTGATCAAAGTATGCAAACATAACAGCATAAACAAGAAGCTCAATCAGGCTGCTGACACAATAAGACGTTGGACTATTTCTTCTCTTACTCATTTTGCAAGGTCATTGTTCACGATGGCTCAGACAGACCCGGGTCCATATTTTTTATCATACTTTACAGACATGTATAATTATATTTTATATTTTTTTAGATGTAAATCATGACAGAGTTTGTTTAAATATATTTCTTTACATGTGATATCGAAATGGGAAAAATTATATTAAAAGATAAATACTATGTGTTCTTGATGCTTACGGATGTCAATAACAAATACGTCAATGTGACTAACTACAATTTGAGTACTTAATTTACATGTATTGAAAGAAAATGCTTTTTATATTAATCTTTCAATTAATCAATATCTTAAGTCAATGGGAGGTTATACAATTTAGTAATTATCTTAGTTCCAGTTCCAGTTAAAGCATGGTAATCCAAATGCTCAATTAGCTTAGTTACTCACATACGTGAACGTCATCTAAGTAAACGTAAACATGCTCCCCGTGCTTTAATCGATGTTGTTTTTTAATTCATCCTATAATGATCGTTACGTGTATTTCCTTTGATGGACATTGGCCTTTGGTTCCTCAATTCCGTCTTCACATGAATAGGATGTACACCAATTTAATCTTTTCTAGTCTTTTTTTTCTTTATTCATAAAGTAAATTTCGTTTACAATCAACATTTTTTGTAGTTGTTTTAATCGATATAATGCCTCTCTCTCTCTCTTTCTCTCTCTCTGTCTCTCTCTGTGTGTCTGTCTGTCTCTCACTGTCTGTGTTTCTCTCTGTCTCTGTCTCTCTCTGTATGTCTCTCTCCGTCTGTCTCTGTCTGTCTGTCTGTCTGTCTGTCTGACCGCTATTGTTGCAGCACGTGCAAAATATCATTTAGTTTTTCGTTACTCAGTTTAGGTTTGTTCTGCAACTGCTTGTTAGTGAACTTTTGACTAAGATGTTACTGATGTTGAAACAAATGGGATACCGCATACAGCGCACCTGTCTTCAGTGAAATAAGACTTACGCGGAGTGTCCATGGTTACATATTTGTAAATGGGCGCAGCCATTAAAATGATACGTTAGAAACGCTTCGGATCATCATTTACTTTTGCGATTTTGTAGGCGACAACCTGATTGGTTGGGAAGGTTTTATTTACTTGTCGTCAGATCCTGATAGCGGAGCGGTTTTCAGGATATGATTATAATTTTTGATATTAAACAAAAGACTAACGATTACCATGTAAAAAGATCACAATACAATGGCAACATTACTAACATCTTTATTGAAATCCATTAAATTATTATTATACTTACACGAAACACATTTTATACAAATATACCCCTGCTGCAAATTTACTTTAATTTTAATTTTAGTCAAAAGACATACGTAGAATATCTACCATTGTCATTAAATTTTGCAATAATAAATGAAAACTTTTGACAAAACATGATTAAAAAAGAACCGTAATGCAAACATCGATTGATGATTGCCGATTGAAATTGATAACAACAGCAACAAATAACAGATAAGTAAAATTTATATACTTAAGCACGTATGAATAAATGACAATAGTATCAGAAGATGATAAGTCAAAGAGAAATAAAATAAAAGGATCAAAACAATAATCACTTTTCTCATTTTCAAAACACATAGTCTTAATTTCATATGTGAATAGCAGTAAGCGCTTAGTTTTTTTTAAAAGCCCACAGTCAGATTAGAAACTAGTATGACAGCGCCCATGAACGTTTGCAAAATAAGGAAAGAGAGCAATTGTTTGTGTTTAAATCTTGACAAAGGCAATTTGCTGAAAATTTAAGTGAGAGCGTTTTTAGAAAAAATATAATTACAACAGTTCCCTATGGAACCATTTACACATAGTTTTAGTTAATGTTAATAGCAGTAAACACGTTGTTTAGCTTAGTATGTTTATAGCTGTAAGGACATAGTTTTAACTTAATATGATAATAGAAGTAAACACATATTTTAAACTTAATATGTTAATAGCAGTAAACACATAGTTTTAACTTAATATGTTAATAGCAGTAAACACATAGTTTTAACTTAATATGTTAATAAAAGTAAACACATAGTTTTAACTTAATATGTTAATAGCAGTAAACACATAGTTTTAACTTAATATGTTAATAGCAGTAAACACATAGTTTTAACTTAATATGTTAATAAAAGTAAACACATAGTTTTAACTTAATATGTTAATGGCAGAAAACACATAGTTTTAGCTTTAATATGTGAATAAAAGTAAACAAATAATTTTACTTTCCTATGTTAGTGGCAGTAACCACATAATTTTAACTAAGTATGTTAAAAGCAGTAACCATATCATTTTAGCTTAATATGTTAATAGCAGTAAACACAAACATGTAAATAAAAATACGCCATCAAAGTGCGAAAACTAACAGTAAGTACTTGCATCAGGAATTAAAACTGATAAAATGAAGTAATATACAGACAAAATATGTAGTTATATAATAAACTATCAACATATACGTATGTGCAATATGTACAGTAAATAAAAGCCTCGCAACCGAAACGTTCTAAATAAGAGAGTAGTTTGAAATAAAACAACCCAGGCAATGACGTATTATAAGAACAATTTAATAACATCATACAATAAAATGCCATGATGTCATAATTTCAGATGTGTCAAAATGCGAAATTAAAAAACAGGAAGGAAATCATCGAATTTTATAAAACAACCAAAACCAAAAGAATAAGCATCATTCTGTCTGGTCAATGGGTTAACAACAACACCAAACACCTTAGTTAATATTCATAATCACGTGATAAGAGGCACATGCTACATTTTGCCTTACATTTTTGCCACAATTTAACACGATTTTACTGATAATAAATGTGTTCAAACGAGAATTCTGGGTTAACATGAGTCCGGGTAGCGGTGAAGGGATACAATAAAACGATGTATGTGGGTTAAGATTTAGTATAATACAATGACGATTGTATACAATATCTTCCACAAACATAAACCATTATCACCCAACCTTCAGTTTAAGTCCGTTATTAACTTTTGTACCAATAATTGCAAACTGCAATATTGAATACAACAAAACGCACAGAACCTGTTTATATAACATCAAGATGGGACTGACCGATCTGACCAGCAGCTGGAATGGAGGTCATAATCGACGCAGTAAGTGGAGGATTTAACTCAAATGCCCGATAAATGTTTCTCATTAGTTAACCTTTTCAAGTAGTTACCCATTTGAAGTCACTTGGTTAGAGATTGCTTTAAAACAATGAAAAAGACTGTATAAGACCATTGCTATGATGTTTTTTTATTATATTTTCTATTTGATTGGGCATTGCGGTAGAGAGTTGACTATGAAATCTTTTATAGATTCGTTACTGAATTCGCAATTATAACCGTAAATATTAATACGAGTGACATTCCATGATCGTAAATGACCCATTTTATCACAGGAACACTCTATTCTTGGGTTCACGTAGAAAGAGAAAATACCCAGTCGTTGGATGGTTGTGACAGCGAAGGGAATCGTGTTTAAATGAGTATAGCTTAAATACAGATCATAAAGCGTTGTATTTTGATTTCGGAAAGCAGCTGAATCAATGTATTCAAGAGGGTTACTGTCCAAGTATAAAGAACTAAGATGTCGGAGACCAACTAGATCATTATGTTCTATGCTATAAATTTGGTTGCTTCTTATAACCAATGTGTTCAGCATTTGCATCTTACTAACTGCAAATGGAATACCAGTAAGCAAGTTGTTATCTAGATACAGATATGTCACCTTTGTATGAGCCGGAATAGCTTCAAATGGTATATACCTGAGTTTGTTGTTTTGAAGGTATATGTGTGTTACTTGTGGAAATATTGTGAATAGTCCACTGGGGAATGTATACAATTGATTGCCTGCCAACGTGACAGATGTCACATGTATCAACGCATCGTGACACAGATTGTCGAAAGAGATATTAGCACGTAAGGCGTGGTTATTGCTGAATGTAATTGAGGTTAGATGCTTCAGGTTACATACGTGTTCTGGGTTTTGTTCTAAATCCGTGTAACTTAAGGAAAGTAGTGTGAGTGTGTTTTGAAAACCATTGAAGGCATCTGTCGGAATGGATCTGAATGGTACGTGATCGATGTACAGTTGTTGTAGATGTCTCAGCAGGTGTAACTCTCTCGGCCAAGTCGTCATGTTAGACATACTTATTGATAGAATGTTTAGTGTATGACTAATGCCCGCAAGTACACGCCCATCGAGTGTAACAATTGGGTTGTTGTGTACGTCGAGGTTTTCAAGATGTATCAAATGACTAATTGCATTTGGTAACGACGATAACTTGTTACTGTCTAAAGACAGAGATATCGTAGCGTTTTCTATTCCGTTGAAAGCCTGGTCAGATAATGTTGAAAAAACATTGCTATTCAGATATAATCGTATCTTTGTACCATTTGTTGTGCTGATATTTCGAAACGCATCGGAAGTGATATTAACAATTTTGTTGTAACGAAAGTACAAATATAGGTACGATGATGGAGCCTGAAACGGCGAAAGCTTCGGGATAGTTGTCAAGCTCTTGGAATCACAATAAATGCTGTTTCTGCTGCACGTGCATGGAGCAAGGGCGACACACTGCTGGCCGTCCAAGATAAATGTTACACTAGGTCCACAGAACATCGTCAACAACAGGAACCAGGAGAACATCTGGAATGTAATAACATCGCATTTATGATCAGTATTAAACCTTGTGTTTACGCAATACATACTACATCAATAATCACAAACCCTTTTCGTGCAAAAGTATATATCTTTATTCAGTGCATGTTAATCGATGTTCTACTACTTTTTTTAACCAAACTGAGCTACTGTACTTCAGGAAGTTTTCACAATTTATATGTTAATCATCTGCCATTGACATGTGCACATTTTGCATTTACAGAATGGTCTCATTATCAACTTGCACGTGTTCAGAAAACATTGGTTTGCTAAAACCCATGTTTCTGATACATTTATTGTGCATTGATCAGTTACTCAGATATAATACATTGTCAAACATTGACACGTAAGATGTTAAGTGCAGTATTTGCATTTTGCATTTTTCTAGTGTCTCTCGTTTTTAAGGACTTCAACCCATAATTCTAAAGACAAGATACTCGGCAGAACCGATGAATGCTTCCCGAATAAACGCTAGTTCCAACCCGTTTTTTTTTTACATCCCTCTTAAAGTTTTAATGTAATATTCCCAACAAATATAAACCTTAAATAGTGACGTGACGTCAAATTTTGGGAGATCCAAGGTTGAACGTGTCGTCATATTTCCACATGCTTAGCTGAGAAATGAGTTGTTCTTATTTTTTTTCCTTTCCTTTTGTAACTTTTCGCCAGTATATTAATTAAAATAATAACTATTAAATTGTTGAATAATTGTCACTTCTAATAAATGTCGAACATAAATTATAGCTTTAAAATAATGTTGTTGTTTTTTTATGGTAAATTAATACTCTGTAATAGAAAGGTTAATGTAAATAGCAGTGATAATGGTGGTGGTTGTGGTGGTGGTATAAGTAGTAGTAGTACTAGTAGTAGTAGTAGTAATAGTACTAGTGCTAGTAGTAGTAGTTGTTGTTCTTGTTCTTGTATTTGCTCTTGTGAAGACTATGAGAAATGGGAAGAATAATTCAAAAGGAAAAAAAGTAGAAAACAGTGGTGGAATACGGATCTTTACACCTTAATTAACTCCATTATCTAGGGAAAGGGGGATAGAGTCGCGGACTAGAATTAGCAAGTTCTCCCACCTGACCTGCGATGCGCCAGTGGTTCTACCCAGACATTTTCTGAGGGGTTCATTCAGTCAGAAGAGTTGAACGTCACTAAAATGACGTTAATTGTGTCCCTAAAATGTTATGCTTAAAATTTTGGAATTCCTTCTTGCCACAAATATACAAATATATGATTAACGCAAAATACATTTTTAAGGAAACAAATGTAAATTATTCTTAAACCCTGCTCGTCCACGCGAACGTGTGACATTCATTTGAAAAAAAAATGTATGCCAATATTTAATGGAGAGCGCTAACTGCGACGTTTTCAATGCTAAACGCATCAAAATCTCAATGTATCTTCACGTCATTTAATATTGACATCTTCGGTTATAAATAGTTGTGATCATATCCGAATACTATGCTACTTTTATTTACAAAACAAGCGAAAAAAAGGTATTACCCTAAATTTCACTCAAAACGCGGAAAGATACGCAAAAAGTGGACAGCTACACGGCAAAATAAAAAAAAAAACAATATTGTGCTTTCTGCTGTGGAGTATGATTTCCGGTCGTTTCATAAAGAAAGAGCTCATGATGCGTGTGTCTGATCATAAATTTTGGACATGTAAGCGATTTTGGCAAATTTGCTGCACGAAGGCCTAACAGCAGCGATCGTAAAACTGAGTTAACAAACAAAGATGTTTTATTGTAGTAGATATATAATATCCACTAGAACTGAAGAAAAATTCTCCACAACAAGTAACTGTAGCATCCGGGACATACGCAAGCTAAATGTATTTGTTTAGATAACATTTTCACAAATAAGAAAACTATGTAGAACACAATGAGGTTTGTCTTTGTCCTGTTGTGATACTTAAAGATTTGTTATTATTTTATTTTATTGCGATAAGTAAATTCTTTCAAACAAGTTTAACATATATAAGCACCACGTATAAGAAGGAAATAAGGAGATAAAATATACCAAAAAACAGCATATTTTAGATAGAGCACTATAGCATCTTGTCGAAGTGGGATCCTCCCGTTTTGAATGATACAAAGTTATAATACATGAATATCACATTCCATAGAGTGAAACATTTGGCTGTCACATTCCTATAAATTTTGCCCCAAAAATACTGTTTTCGAATAACATGAGTTTACAACATATTAAAACTAAAGATAGACCTTGTATAAAGACATACAGATGCCAGGTTAATGTAAAAGTGCCAAAGTCTGAAACAAGACTTGGAGAACAAACATTAAGAAAGCCCAACAGTAAACGCCACGATATATTTGCAAAAGGACCAACTAGGGTGCCTAATCCTTTTTCCAGTGCTGTCCTTCCGCACTTCCTGTGTATTTTCCAAATTTAAAACGGTGTTGATACTACTTATCGATTTAAAACTAATCAATATAAGAGATGACGCATACCTTTAGCTTAAGGACATACTGAAATACTAGTGTCCAGTTGTTAAGGGTCGTTTTATTATTGTTATTTTTGCAAACGTCAAAACGACAACAAAGTAATATACATGTAGTTCATAAGGTCGCCAACTGTTCTATGAATCTTAAGCCGATGAACTTAACAGTGTTCTCTGTCAGTGTAATACTAAATAATATTAACCAAAAGTTTTCTTGTCATTGTGATATTCAATCAGTACAATATGTCTACACCTGCTTTATAAAGGTCATTCGTCAAAACAATGTAGAGGAATTCAGCAATAATTTATTTGATCAAGTGGTTTGATAATTTAACTAATCTTTATGACCATATAGGTCCTAGTATATTGGAGAATTGAAGTCATCATACAACAGTGTATGTCTAAAATATATTATTTTCATCTTACCTTGATAAGCATTTTCGACAAGTTTTGTTGCGTAATTGCGTCTTTCTGAAATATTAACCAAAGTACCTGTTCAATTCGTTTCACTGTAAGTACAGCTATCATGTGAAATACATTTGAGAGGATCAGGTATGCAAATGCAAACAGGCACAGGCTTCCTCACTAAATGAATTGTTATTCCCTCAAAATTGACTTCTCCTGTAGAATTTATTGAAGAGATGATAGATTTAAACAATCATTATCACACTTAATCACAGTTTGCATTTAATGTTAACGATATGTTGGCATTTTTCAAGTATAAGTTTGTTGTACCTGGTATATTAATAATTGAAATTGCAGTAACCACCTGTTACTTTCAGGAATACAATTATAGCATATGTATCGTAAGATTTTTGTCATCGTGTAAGTCGACATTGCATGCAAATGCACACATTTTAATGCAACTGAATGAATTCATGTTAATTTGTTTTCTGTCGATAGCCAAAAGTTTTATAAAAAATATTCCTGTAAAATAACAAAATAAGACGTCTACCTTAGTTTCTGGTAAGAACAGCGTCAATTCAAATGTTATGAGTTCGTCTATAGACACAGGTTTTTTATTCTTTAAAACTTCGATGGTAGCTGCTTAAATACTACTTAACAGGAAATAAAACATCCAATGAAAATGTAGCCCGCTAAAAAACCGTCTTGTCTTGTCAGGTGACGGTTGCAAAAGCTGATAAGAAAGTAAGCACTAGTGTAAATTTGTGCATGATTGGTAACAACGTGTCATGCCTTTGCAGTCATTTCGACAACGACACTTGAAGGATAGTCTGTGTCTGATAACTACAGGAATTGCTGACAAAATATTTCATGTACTCATTGCTTTTTCTAAAAGTAAAAAATTCAAATATCTTTACGAGAAGTTTGAAAAGTAAACATATGCCAGTAAATTGTAACCTATGTTTATTTTACGATTAACAGTAATAGTTTAAGAATAGTTTATAACTTTTTACGAGGACAATAATTTGATTTATCCATGCATGCGCAGAAAGTATCTAAAGAATAAAAGGAAATTAAATTATATATCAACAAATATTCATTTTTAATTTCTAAGCGTGAATTATTATTTTTTAAGAATTGTATCTTTTAGTTCATATTGGAACATTTTTAAAAGTAAATGCCCTATGCATACGCTTATCTTTTCATATGAGACTCAAATGTAGGTGATTAAGCATGGTCGCAGATAACATCCCGTATCAAAGGACAATATAGAAAGGAAAGGACAATGTCCATAAAAGCAGCACCACCAGAGGTTTTATATACGTTCAGTTAACACCAGTTCTAGAAGACATCTACGTCAATAAAAAGGTCAGAAGATTAGTTGTCCTAAGATAGCTCTATTTAGTGCATATCTGTACCTGTTTAAGGTTGCGAAGAGACAAACCCATATATTTATCATCCCCGCAATAGGAATATATGACAAAGTCCTATGAGTATTGCAACATATACCAAACGCCGAAAAGGCACAGAACAAATGTATTTCACATGCAAGCCACGCGAAAAGTAAGAACAAATTTTCGATGAGTCATTTAAGGAAAAGAGCAAACCCGACTGTTACCGCCTTGGAACGGTCAGTCGGCAATATGGACCGACCGGGGTGCTTAAACCGGTTTTACAGAGCTCTAACCTCGCACTTCCTGACGAGTTTCTCAAATGCAAGGAGACACGGTTTAGTTATTTAAAATTATATTTATATATATATATATATATATATATATATATATATATATATATATATATATATATATATATATATATATATATATATATATATATATACTTCGGAAATGCATAATGCACCAAATTTTGTAAAACTTGGGACTGAGCCAGCCGGTGCAGAAGACGTGAATGGCAAATAATTTATTTGTTGAAGGTCACTCTTATCTTTGTAGACGTAATGGCCACTGGCGTTAAGAGGCTAAACTCATGTAAAAACAGCACGAGTGCTGTACAATATACTCGCCCAATAATTTGCGCGTCGCTGCATTGATTCATGCATGTTTAGCAGGTTGAATATCCTAATTATGTGTCGTCTCGTAGTATACCAATATTAATGAAAACCTATTCATAGTATTTGTTTCAGTTAAACTACTAAAAAGTGTTTGGTACTAAATGCGTATATTTCTTTGCTAAAAGTCTTTTATCAATTAAAAATGTGTACTCAGTACAACTCTTCTGCTTATTAGTATTCGTTGCTATGACACTTCCTCTATATATGCATGTTCTTTTGTTTACGACATTCTGTTGATGACATGCATCTCTATACAGACGTTCACCTGGCAACTAAGTAATTTTAGTTAAAAAGCCCTCAGTCGGATAATTATTGTAAAATTATCATATTATTGTCGATCTCCTGAAAGCCCAAGGTTTTAAGCTAAATATAAGTTTGTGTGAAGATTCGATTCGTCTGTCTCTATTAGTTGTCTATAGATGGATCAGTGACTTATGCAATCTACTATCATCTAAACTTGTTTATTTTTTTATTTAACGAAAGCTGGGAGTTCCTGTTAAGTTGCAAATATTCTGCAATAAATGGATGTTTTTATAAATCCGCGTTTATGTAAAAGTACTTGTATTTTTTTGTACATGTGTAGGATATAAGAAAAGTCTTATAACAAAGTCTTATGAGTATTGCAACATATACCAAAATTTGAAAAGGCACAGGACAAAGGTATTCACATTCAAGCCAAATGTAAAAGAACAAATCTTTGATGAGTCATTGTACAAAGAGAGTTTACCCGACATTTACCACCTTGGAAGGGTCAGTCGGCAATAGGGACCGACTGGGGTGCTTAATACGGTTTTACAGAGCTCCTACCTACATGTATCACTTTCTGGTGGATTTCTAAAATGCAAGCAATGAAAAGTAACCCGATCTATTTGAATAGAAAAATGTCCAAGCGCTGACGTTTTCTTTGATAAGTTGTGACGAAAATTGTGACGTCATTGAAAAATAATGTCCGCAGAGCTATTATTTTGATTAGAAGAACTACTTAAACATTGTTGATTGTAAATGAATTTAACTTTCTGAATCAAGAAAAAAATATAACCAGAGACGACTGAATGGCTGTAGCATTCTGTTCATGTAAGGATGGAATTGAGGTACCAAAGTCCAATGTCCATCAAATGAAATACACGCAACAATCCTTATATGATGAATTAAATGACAAAATAGACAACATACACGGGAAGATTCTTTACGACCACACACAAACGACAATAAGTGACATACCTTTTTTAAGATATGTGTTAAATATAGCATTAAAGACAGTTTCCGGATTTTTTTTTCTGCACAAAGACAAGAGGTTTAAAAAACGAATGTTCGATTTACATTACCATGACCTAAACGTTTTTTTACTGTTTCGTTTCACTGTACAAGAATCGACGTCATTTAAAATATTAGGGAAAGTCTAAACTTGTAGCGTATTTCATTTCGCATACCGTTCGAATTTACGGAAAAAATAAACAAATTAAGGTAAATTTAAAATTCAATAAGTAACAAATTATCTTCAGGTTTTTAAAATTAAATTTTATATTTAAATGATATATTCATTAAATAATAAGCAATAAAATGTATTTACTAATTGATTTGCTTTTTGTTACTTCACCATAAATAATGGCAAAATTTGTTTTATTTTTCAGGCAATTAAATATGTTTGTTTTAATGCAGATCTTAATAAAAGATTGATCAGTGACACCAACGTTTAATGGTATTATCTTTTTTAAATGATTTTATCATATAACTATACTATTAGCATAAACATGTGTAAGAAAAATGTTGTGTATATATGTAAAACTCGCCGGGACATTTTACTAATTGAATTAAAAAAAATGGCAAAAACTAAGCAAACTCGGCACATATGGATGTCCATTTTATCATATAGGATTAGTTCATTTGACAATCTTAATTATACAGTGGCATTGTACTTGGACCTTGCACATATGCTCTTTATATGGACTATATATGTTGCCACTGTACTTGGACATTGCAAATAGACTCTTAACATGGACAATATATATTGACACTGTACTTGGACATTGCACTTAGACCCTTAACATGTACAATATATATTGACACTGAACTTGGACATTGCACATAGACTCTTAACATGGACAATATATATTAAAAATGTACTTGGACATTGCACATAGACCCTTAACATGGACAATATATATTGACACTGTACTTGGACCTTGCACATAGACCCTTAACATGGACAAGATATATTGACACTGTACTTGGACCTTGAACATAGACCCTTAACATGGACAAGATATATTGACACTGTACTTGGACCTTGCACATAGACCCTTAACATGGACAGTATATATTGACACTGTACTTGGACCTTGAACATAGACCCTTAACATGGACAATATATATTGACACTGTACTTGGACCTTGAACATAGACCCTTAACATGGACAATATATATTGACACTGTACTTGGACATTGCACATAGACCCTTAACATGGACAATACATATTGACACTGTACTTGGACGTTGGACATAGACCCTTAACATGGGCAAGATATATTGACACTGTACTTGGACCTTAAACATAGACTCTTAACATGGACAAGATATATTGACACTGTACTTGGACCTTGCACATAGACCCTTAACATGGACAATATATATTGACATTTTACTTGGACCTTGCACATAGACCTTTAACATGGACAATATATATTGACATTGTACTTGGACCCTGCACATAGGCCCTTAACATAGACAATATATATTGACACTGTACTTGGACCTTGCACAAAGACCCTTAACATGGACAATATATATTGACACTGTACTTGGACCTTGAACATAGACCCTTAACATGGACAATGTATATTGACACTGTACTTGGACCTTGCACATAGACCCTTAACATGGACAATATATATTGACAAAGTACTTGGACCCTGCACATGTGCTCTTTATATGGACTCTATATGTTGCCACTGTACTTGGACCTTGCACATAGACCCTTTACATAGACCGTAAATGAATTAAAAAAGAGGCAAAACTATAATAATAAAAAGGTGGCGAGTTTCACTGCAAATGCACGATTAGAATAGACGGTTGCATACGTGATCTGATTTCCATGGAAAGAGTTCCTCAGTCAGATATAGAAAAAGTATAGAGTAAATATTGTTGCGTAATTTCTACAGGATCTGAAATATATACAGTGTATGTGAGAAAAAAAGAGACTAAAACGCCCAATTACATATAAGTTAAGTCTACAAGTGAAGTGAATCTGCTACAAATTATTAATATGATATAGCAAATAAAGATTTATGTGGCATGCGTCTCATTACTGTAGAATAAGCAAAAATATACATGTTGTAATCTGCTACGCAAGGATGGATCAGTTTAATGCAAAAGAATATGTCCGGCCCAAAGCACTTGTCATGGGGATCTGTATCGTTTGCTGCAGGCTAGGTTGTAATTCGTCAAACGACATTTTCATAAAGATTGATACAAATATTAGTTAACCAGTATACAGTCAGGACTGTTAACTATTGGGTCAAAGAGTGCCTTTTATGTCACCATATTGTTCAATCTTACATTCATAAGAATAGTTGTGGCTATAAACATCAGTTATACTTACAATAATAATAAGCATTGTCAATCCGAGATTTGACTACGAGCATGATTTGTTTTGATTGTTATGCGAATTGGATGGAAATTAGCAACTCACTCACAGTACTGCTTCGGTTGCATATCCTATTACTATTATCAAACAATAACGTCATCAAATTCATTTTACTTGCAGACGTAACCAATATGTAATTGAGCGTTTACGTTATTTCTTTTCTTTTTTCCTTTTTGTAAATTGATTTTCGCATGGATACAAGTATAGCCATTTAGCCATACTGGCGAAATCAGCTTACTATTAGTGAAGAACATATAACTATGTCTGGCTAGGACCACTGGCACATCTCCACATGGTAGTTCTTGCCTTGACCGGAACTCGAACCCACACGGTGAGCGGCTGAGAAGTTACAAGTAGGCGACTCTAACCGCTTTGCCACGGGCGCCGTCACTTTAAAATTACAACAAAGGATTGAAATACATAAATCCTAAAGAGAAATGTGTGTTTCTTTCTATTGAATCATAACATAATTACATTGTACTAAGTTAAGATGTAGCGAGCTTGTTAAGTAAACATTGATAGAATCGTTTCTGAATTTCCAAGTCCCATAAATATTAACAACAATGACATCGCATGACTTTTTTCTATCACCGGTACACTCCTTGCCCTGTTCCGTGTAGAAGATAGCATTTCTGTGAACAGGTGTGGCAGCGAGTTGAATCATATCGCTCAAATCAAGAGCTTAGTGAGTTTGAAGTCTGGCATTGTGCACAAGGACGGCATCAATGTAATTTAGACGGCTGTCATTCATAAATAACACTTTTTAATGTTGGAGACCCTTAAGGTAGGTTTGTCCTATGGCATAAATATAGTTACAGCAATTAAACTTTACTAACGGCAAATGGAAAACTACTAAGCAGGCTGTCTTTTTCGACGAAAAATATCAAATATGTGAATGAATTGTAATTGCTTCGGATGGTATGTACTGGAGTTTCTTGTATTTAAGTGATATGTGTATCTCTGCAAAGCTTGCGAAATACCGGCTAGAGACTTATCTTGTAGGTCCTATTCGAATTGAACTGTTTTAATAATTAAACAAGGCCTGTGACACAAATTAGGAAGAGAGTAAAGATAAAACGTTATCTACGGTCATTGCTGACAGTTATTGTTTTTGTTTTTTCGTTTTTCGAGATTACCGTAGGCTTCAGGAATATGTTGTAGATCAATATACATCAAAGTTGGATAATATTTCTCGATTTGGAAACCCTTAAATTCATCTGCGTGTATCGACCAAAGAGGTGCGTGGAATATGGCCAGAAAAAAAGAGACGTATATGGTGTAAATTATTTGGCTGACATGTTTCAACACTGACACTAAACCTATCCAGAGTATATTTGATCGAATACATACGCCTACCTATTGTCCAAGTCTAGAAGATTGAAATTTGATGTATGGACAAAAGCAGAGAAAACGTGAATTTGTTGTCGCCAAAATCAGAAACTGTGTTTTAAAATATAATTCAAGTCACAATCGTATTGTTTTGCAGGGAGCGAAGGATTGCCGTCGTTATATTGGTTCGTTGATTTAAACGCATTGGAAGAACTTGGAACGATTTGGCTGTCCATTAAGTACAAATATAAGACGTGTCATGGATTCTGGTGTATTTTTTCTAGTAATGACACCTTCCTTAGTGTTCAGAAAAGCCTTAAATAAATGGTTCTTGTGAATACAAATATATGAACGAAGCATGTATTCTTTTTTCAACATTAATGAACTGCCATACATACCACATTATTGTACGCTCGTATAATGTCCTTAGGACCTACTATATACTTTAAAACGTTTTCCTCAAAAGGTAATGAACAACCTCACCACCTTGCTAAGTTAAAGTGAAACTTAAACAGCTACATTTAAGGTTTATGTGTAGCACCATACACATACAATCTTTCACGTTTTAAAATTCTGTTTCTTGTTGAGATGTGATCAAGTGCAGTAAATGCAGTATAAACAAATTATATATAAATATATAAAAATAAATATAAATATAAACAAAATAATACGTTCGCAATATTTAAAAAAAGAAACTTAATAAAATACTTCACGTCTTTCAGCAAAACAATTATTTTGTAACTATTGCCAGAACTATTATATACTGTTCAGAAATGTAGAGCGCCTATATTTTGGCCGTTAAAAACATTATATATTTATCTGATTACTAAATAATTTGCATAAATAAGATGTCTTGTACTAGAATGTATAATTATAGATTAAAACTATACGTGAACAAACATACGTAAACAAAAATCAAATATTGCAAGATGTACACCGTCTCATAATTGAATTGCTGATAATCGTCATAACCAAAGGCAAACACTACTCCCAATTATATTCAAAACACAAACTATCAGACATTATATTATATAACCTTATGTGTCTCACAAGGACAGACTTTTGATTCCACTTTTAAGAATCACGTTCTATCTTAGACCAGACAGCAAGGGTCATAGAAGACCTGGCATTGTATCACTAAAACTGAGATAAGCATTATCTAACATCTCGCCTATTTAAAAACGTACCAGATAAATAAAA
Organism: Sinonovacula constricta; assembly: GCA_007844125.1. Lineage (NCBI taxonomy): Eukaryota > Metazoa > Mollusca > Bivalvia > Cardiida > Solecurtidae > Sinonovacula > Sinonovacula constricta. The sequence goes on along the minus strand of CM017564.1, from coordinate 54,094,427 downwards.
ATAGGTGTCTATATTTTAAAAGGGTTTCAGGTTGTTGTTTTTTTAAATTTAAACCTTACGAAATTTAAAGGTCGTTTCATTCAAACGGATATGTTTATCCTCGGATAAATGACAATGTTGGGGGGTAACATGTTGCTCCACTTTCGGAAACATTTTTCAGTTAAGGATTTGCTTAAGTTTAATTTTTAACCGCCAGGAAAACATTTTACAGCAACATAATGTTACAATTCCTGTTATATATACCATTTAACTAGTTATGTTAAGGTACCTTCATATTAAAGTTAAGTATTCTAAAGAGTATTTAAGTAACCACAAGCAATTTAATATGTGAGATTGAGCGAAATATCATCTGATCAAAGTTTGACCAGGGCTCATGCTTTTGTTGTTCTTGCTTTTCTTTATTACGAGTACCTTATGCTGAACCATAACCCAAAGTGCCATTCTACCTGCAAAAAATAAGCAGACCTTTTTGTGAGTCGCAGTCGACATATGCTATCATGCCAGAATGCTTTACTACGTAACATGAGGGAATGTGACAGTTACTTATTTATTTGTCAGAAACGTCGTCATGTTAGCAATTGTATTTTCGAAGCAGAACAATATAACTTAACATTGTTTTAGCATTTTGCCAGTTTTAATGATAGCAACTCAGGGTTAAAGTAGTCCTGACAATAGTCGCAGAACAGCGCTGAACAATTTGTATACAACGAAACGACAAGGTCGGATTTGATAAAAAAAACAAGTACTAGACATAGGCTCAAACTTGCAATTTAAATTGTTTAATAACAACACAACACGGAGGCGTGATACTACACAAATTGCGAAAAGAAAACAAACAGATGGCAATGGGAACGGCTGGGATGCCGAAACCAGTTTCAAAGAAGCTCCGGCTCAAATTCATTAAAGGGGGTTTTCTGAGGCCAACGATGTTCGTAGAAAAAATCTCAAGAAAGTTTGAAACCCTGCATTGAGTAAATACATTGAATGAACAATATATCAACTATTAAACTAATTATTTTAATACATGTTTATGCAAGAACTTGATATGTACATAATATTGATACACTAATGCCGTGGCAACTTAAATGCATGAACTTTAGAATTTTTTTAACTTTAGGTCTCCCCACCCTTCACCAAAATGAGACCAAGCTGGGAAATCACGGTCAAAAAAGTAGTGCGTATACTTTCTAGCACATGACGCACATGCAATTTGTTAGAAGGTGTTGACTTAAATACATATAATTACACAACTACTAAAACTAATGGGGCTTTTACTGAACCTAGCTTTTTCAAGCTTAGTAGGTCCAGTTATTAACCTTTAACGTGATGTCTAAATGATTAATGAACGCTGCTTTAAAAACTTAAAAACACTGTCGTTTAGACCCTTTTTCGTATTTACCTATTAATCATCAAAACACATAACATAACTTTGTTATATTTTCTTATTGGTAAGATTTCATTTTGTATTTCGCTTTTCTTGCAGTTATATACAAAATTAAAAGAATTAATCTTATGAATAAAGTATTTTTTGTAGCGTTTTAGCGGTGTTTTTTTAGTTAAAACCCTTTCTTCGAAGGTAATTGTTGAGATATATGTAGCTGTTTTGTATTGATGTTTCTTCTGTAGATAACTCCATATTTGGGCAATTTGAAATAGAGTTATTTCAAACTTTTTATTGTTAGCATATCGTACATGTCCTTATGCTGTCTGCAGCAATATTTATCATTTTATACAGCATTCATAAGATTTCAGCTGTTGGTCACTATTTGCTAAATGTTAGCATTAAAGATTCATATACTCCACCAAGTCGACATTTTCAGTACACATACATTAATAATTCATACATAAAAAGCGATTGTGTAAACTCTGAAGAAAAAAAAAGTAAAGAAGAGACTGATTCGTTGGACAGTCACACCAAAGTTAATAAAGATAACACTTTTCACAAAATTTGAGAAAAGAAACACATGTCATCTTTATTAAAATAAACCCATTGCCCAGGTTAAATTCTGTCTTACGCAAATATCTTACTATCTTAGGTAACTATGACCTATATCAATGTCTTATGACTCGAACTATTTTCTGCACATATATACACAAATGCCAGGCGACTAACTAACCGTATTTCTGATTTCCTCCATGTTTATGTAATGTCTTGTCAAGATGTTTGTGTTTTCATTTAACTGTCGTACACGTGTTTGCCTTTTTTCTAGTGCAGTTTTAAATGTTAACAGTTATCTCGTATTCAAGCTCACAACTAAGTTAATTGTTCAGTGTGGTGAAACATTGCCTGTTACTAATATACAATTGCATGCTACACTTTATAATTGCAAACTAAAATGTAAAAAACCGCAATACTAGTTTTTTCTCTAAAAAGGTCTCACATAAAAGATGCTACAATGGCGATCAACTATTACACACAAGTTATTAGCTCCAGCTTTAACTAGACTATCTGCTACTCTTCTTTCTGCCTTCTTCTCTGCTACACCCGTTTGTAATTATAGGCCGCATTGTTAACATCGGCATACTCGATTTCGTATGTCTCTAATACCTCGCCAAACATTTGCAAACTCCTGCTAATGCCTGCTACTATTTTTGTCATTGTAAGCTACAAACAAACCAGGTTTAAGCACCCCAGTTGGCCGACTGACCGTTCCATTGCGGTAAATGATGGTTTTTATTATTTGTGTATTATGTCTCGTCTCTGTGTTTTTGTCACATTTACATTTACCTTGTTTGCATTTGTCTACAGGTAGATAAAATTTAAATACCTGTGGAAATTTTGATATGACCTTATCTTATTTACCTATTTATTAGCGGCATACTTGTTTCTTGTTTAAAACAGCTGTTATTGCCTGCTACACTATCATTTCAATTAAGGCATGTTTTCATTTAAAGGCACCTAATTGTCAATAATAACATATATAAATAAATTAATAATATAATTACTTTATTATGGTATCCATTGTACTTTATATGTAATCACTGTATTTAACACTATAAAATGACTTTCGAAAAAGTCAGATTGATTAAGTGTCATTTACATGTATGATGCACTTATAGAAAGCATGCAATGCCAACCTACATTATTATTATATTAAAACATTGCAGCTAAGACAACGTACTGTTACGTTGTAACGATCTCCGCCGTATACATGTGCATGCATACAGCTCTCTTGGGAGCTCTATCATTTGTGCTTCAACGCATACATACGTAGCTCCCCGAGAGGTGTATTCGTTAGGTATCTACGACAAAAGCGATATTCCTTCGATGTAAACGCACAACAAACACCTTTTAATACCTTTATCACATAAACAATTTTCCTGGATTTAACAATGGACACAATATGATTTAACTTACTTAAAAAGTGGAGAAACAGCTTTAAATTAAAGCAAAAACAAGAAATTCCTTATTTTCGTCTATTAATAATGTTTCCCGAACTATCTACTAAGAATAAGAACTCTTATAATACAAGATTTTGAAAGGCAAGGTCTATACATTAAATAATTCCTCCATTATATGTTACCAAAAGTACGTTAATTAGGCTGGACGCCACTGTATTTGGACAATTTTGGAGGAAAAAAGAAAAGTATCTTATGCGTACTCAAATGTATTCATTTCTACACGCATCAGAATGTCCAAATGTCTATTAGTTTCCGAAGATATAATCCAAACATTTGTTTCACTTATCCGGCTTTACTTAAAGCTAAGCATTTATTACTGCGAAATAATAGAATTTTTATAAACATGGTAATTAACAAGTTATGTGGTGAATTTATGTGATGACCCCCGCTCACATCTCACAAACACGTTGGTCTTGCTTGCATAAGTTATCAGCATTTCAACCAGGCATGATTTCTATAGACATTCCAGCTTTTGACCTTAGCTATAATAAACAACAAGGAATTCTTGAGGGACGAAATAACAATATTCACATGCTGTCAGGTATAGGTAAAGGTACTTGCAAATGTAACAAAACAACCCGCTTGGCTTCTGTAGACAGCAAGCAGTTTTCGCCTGAGCAACTTTGCCACGTATAAACCAACCATTCATACGTCCAAGTCATGACTTAAGCACAAGACACAATTTTTATACCAACAAAAATATGATTATTCATGACGTTTAAATGTAATTTTAAGCTGAAGGTAGCTATATTAAAGTGCCATACAAAAATACAGACATGCAGCAAAATACGTAATGAAGATATTGTGAATTGAAATCCGTGACTTGAGCAATTGTTACTTAACAATGGATGGTGAACACGGGCCTTGGTATGTATTGTTTTTGATTTAGAATGACCTTTATCGTGACCTTGTTTAATACTGTTGGTCGTTTTCTCCTAGATGAAATTGAGATGTTTAACCTTTATGGAGATATAGTAGATAAAAATGTAAATTATTTGTCAACAAATGAAATATAATTAAGCCATAGTGGTGAAAACAGTATTAAATATATATATTCATATAACCTTATGTGCATATCAACTTTGTGAAATTCTCAACTGGAGGACTATGTCAATCACTAAATGCTCTAGATATGCACCATAACACACCATATTGCAACTATAATAAAAGAAACCCGTGGACCCCTTACAATCAAGAAATTTCAAATGAACCTGGCTACGACCCTAAACTTGCGTGGTATACAGTGACGTTTATAAGGAAATAATTTATAATGCACTTGTAGTTTCAACTCCGCGGTAATAGGAGGTTCTATTTGACAAAATGGGACGTATTGCCATAGGTAGCTACCCTTTGTCCGATGCAGTCATTGTAAGGTGTCAACAGATAATGCTCCGCTAGAAGCTATATACGACATAAGAACGCCTGCAAAGACACACACACACTTCACCAGGCTTCGCGTTTAGTGTTGTAAATATTATATAACCACGCTGCATTATTTAGGTTCATGGTAATAAAACACGGTTAACATATTGTTGAGCATTTAGTGGAATTCGATGTTTAATGTCAGTTGTTTTAACAATCCTAATGAATAATTTTCAGCATTGACTTTGTAATGAACTGGGCCGGTTTCGACAGGTCATTTTCAGTTTATTTTGATAAAAGATAGTGCCAGTTTACCAAAATTGAATAAAAGAATATAATGGTAATCTGTTAAAATGTCGTAAATCACGTGGATTTCGTTATCTAAACAGTTTCTTTGTAAGTTCTGTGCCCTCTCTTGTCTCATATCTGTGTTATAGCTTTAAAGAACTGCACAACTGACTGACGTTTAATTTCATATTGAACGTGTATTTGGATAAGAAAGGGCAAACATATATTGCTTATGTATAAAATTACATTATTCATAAACGCATTTTAAAGCAAAAAGATTAAAAACTTGTTTTTGCTCCTCATTAATATGGTTTAATCTGCCAATATCCATTGAACTTGGTCAGTCTCTTGTTCCACATGTTTCTAATTTTGAATTTATTTAACCGAATGATGTGTGATATTAATAAACTTATAGAAACAACAACAAAACTTATATAAAACAATATATAAAAACTTAGAAAAGTGGAACATATAACATGGGACCGGACTTGGTAGCGCAATCCGTAGTGCGTCGGCTCCAGGTACGGGAGTCCCCGGCTTCGATCCCGGACCGCGACATACCAAAGTCGTTAAAACTGGTAGTGGTTTAGTTCCCTTGCTAACGCTCAAGCAAATATAAGGGTAGTTCCACCACCGGTTGGCGCGGTGTCTGGATAATGTGACGGGTGTGGTATCATGCCAGGTGTTTACGGCATGCTATACGCAGTGAAGGCAGCGCTATATCAGCTTCAAGCTGACACAGTCTACATATAACTGAAATACTTTTGGTGGGATGATAAACCAAATAAACAAATAAACATATAACTTGTATGTTCAAACGATGTGTTAATATAAATCAAACTACACGAGAACCTTACAAGGATACAGAAATAATACATCACTGAAATTGGCTGCATGTTTATCCAAGATGTTGTCAAAATCGTTCAGAAATAAGTTTGCCTTTAAATGATAGTAAAGCATGGACAAATACTTAAGGTAAGGATTTAAAAGAATTTAAAGGAAAACGGCATCAAAGAAAATATACACTAACTGAGTCAGCAGGCAATCATTCTTTAAATAATTTGCCACGAATTATACAAATTGTAGAAAGGCAACCCATGCATCCTCTTCAATATAGTTAGTTATTAAAGTGGCATCAAACAAGCAGAACCATTGTTTCCTTCATATTATCGTCAACTATATCACATCACCACCAGAAAAAAGTAGTAATAATTGAGACACACATCAAAGGTTTTTCAAAAAAATATAAACACCATTTTACCAAAAAAAAAAAACAATTTATTTTCGCTAAAGTTAAGGAGAATTCTATCATTAAATCATAAATACCGAAATGTTGAAAGTCCACTTTAAATGACAAAACATCTGCAAAACTACTCAGACTAAGTGGCACAGCACTTATGTCGCACTTCACAACTCTTGGTAATGTATCAATTAAAAAAGAGTTTTTTCTTGCAGACTAAAGGAAGCACAAATAACCAATTTGCTTAAAAAAACACCCACTAGACAAATCTAATTACAGGCCCATTTGTATATTACCTTTGTCTTCGAAAGTAAGCAAAAATGTCGTCCGCCTCTCAACCGTCAGAACAAATTGAAAATATATTCTACAAGTTTTTCTGTGATTTTCGAAAAAAAACATGGATGCCAAACATATTAACTTAGAATTCTAAAGGAATTGACAGGTGCCCTTGACAAAATCACTATGCTGACGCTGTATTAATGGACTTATCAAAGTCTTTCGTTTGAAATGATATACTTGATGAGATTGATGGTTTCCTGAAAGATTGATGCTCGAAGTCAGTTTATGAAAGTGTGTAATATGACAGTGATTTTTAACAAACCATTTGTTTGATTTTAAGTTGATCCATCACTCATTCAAAAAGTTACCTTCATATCCATCACATGTTTCTGCAAAACATGTAATACTTTCTTCCCTTGTTCAAATACTCAAATGGATTTCATAGCAAACTATTAAAATATCATATGAGAATTTCAAAATGTAATGAAATTTGACCTAGTATTAGAGACAAACATAGAAGCTTGGAAGTTAAGTGTAAAAGAGTGACAAAGACTCACTAAGACGATGCTTTGCATAAATAAAGGACACAAACAATTTGGTATATAAAATACTTTTAGATATTTCCAAAATACATATACTGACATTCGTTGAATTGTAAAATGAATCAATGGGAAGAAATTCATATCTGTCTTTGTATGTATGGGAAGAAACGCATATCCGCATATCTGCCTTTATATGTATGGGAAGAAACTCATATCTTTAAATGTAAGGATGTAAAAAAGCACCAGACTCTATCAACACTTAGTTGTTGTTTCTTGTGGTGCTTAAAGGACCAACTGTGGTTCCTTAACCGATTTACAAGAATCTTTTTTTTCGTTCGATTTTAAACTTAACACTTCTAAGTAATGGGGTATACCCACATTTACGTTTTTGCGTCATAAAAGTAAAAATACAAGAATAGTAAGGTCTTTTAAAATGGCATTTTCCCAGTTTGCCTTTGTCTAGAGGTAGATGATTTAAAATATTTGTGGAAATTTTGATAGGAGCTTTTCTTATTTACCTTAAAAATTGCCAGTTTTTTTGTTAGTAGATCGTAATACTTTAATTAAAAAAAGCTACCGTAAAATATTACATTCCCGAAAATCCTTCCAGAATTTGACAAAAACAATAAACATGTTGATTACATGAATGGGAGACATTGAACGACCGCCACATTGCGCACATTGCCTTGATGCGTCATGAATACGGACATATGACAAGATCCTTTGAGTCTTAAAATATATTGTCAAATTTAAATGAAAAGATACTAGACAAAGGCCATATATCTTGAGCCTCGCCACGAAACATTTCATGTTTGTCAGCCATTGCTATAAGGTAGGAAAAAACAACAAATTGTTTGAGCAATTTTCTTGGCTCCATTTTTCAGCTGTAATTTTGCTCGAGCTGACACCTTGGCTTTCAGACGACTTATTACGTAGGCATTTTGCTACATTTTCTAACATCTGTCAATAACGTGTTGGTTGAAGATTCAAAGTTTCAGTCTGGGACCTAACAGGATCAGCAATGCTGAGTACAAAACAATAGAGACCTATTTCAGATAATCACGAAAAGTCGACCGTAATTTAACTTCATTTGAGTGACTAATTATCTTCTGCAGAACTTATTTTACCAGAGCTTCGGCTTAATGAGGTGCCCGCGGTAGTTACAGTCGCTGTCTTGTGACTTGTTACAGGTGAAAATGGAGCTAACCTTGGGTAGGCCGGTGGTTCTACCCAGACTTTTCTTCCACCAAAAATATTGCTGGTCATCGCCAGTACGGCCATGCTTAAGTAAAAACGAAATATCTAAGACATGCATCATGAGTTCTCGCACTGATCGTGTCTCGAAAGAGACGATGAGGAGTAACCAGACAGCGACTCTTACCGCTGCACACATAATACATTGTCATTAAATTGAAGACATGTATATACCCTTAGAATCAAGAAACGATTGATTCTCAAAGGGTTTCTTTTTTCCGTTTATTTGTGTACACTTGTACACACTAAGATACTAGAAAAATGCTTTCTGGAATTCCAGAGATGCATTCTGGCGTGTATCTGGACTAAACCAGCCTCCATTTACGCGTATTATTTAAATTAAAATTATGTGATTTTTATGTGAAGTATGTTCCGGGCATTATTTGTACTCTTAAATTATTCTAATGTTGTTGTTATTAAAGTTTATTTCAGGTCACTCGAAACGTTACTCATGAATTGTTTTATGTAAGCGAATGTTAACGATGCCTTCTAATTGTGGTGTTTGATTTGAACTCCTTCTAACAGATTCGTTTTTTTTCCACAAAAAGAAACCTGTGTTCTTCAAACCAAGTATGGGAGAAGTGTCAGTCGGCAATATGCACTGACTGATGTGCTTAAACCGGTTTTACAGAGCTCTAACCTCGCACTTCCTTATGGGTTTCTAAAATGCAAGCATTGAAAAGAAAACCTATCTATTTAAAAGGAAAATGTCCAAACGCTGACATTTTCTTTGAAAAGTTATGACGAAAGTTGTGACGTCATTAAAAGATAATGTCCAGATCGTATTTAGAAGAGAAAGGGGTATTATTTCGATTAGAAGAAATACACAAAACTTGTTGATTGTAAATGAAATTAACTTTTTGAATCAAGAAAAAATTAACGGAGAAGAGTAAATGGTTGTGGCATCCTGTTCAATGTCCAATGTCCATCAAAAGAAATTCATGTAACAATCCTTATATAAAATAGTCTATGTAAGAAAATATACAAGAATCTAGACAACTCTACACAGCGCAAAATAAAGAGAATTGTAACCGCTCATTTGATTTCGAACTGATCAAAGTATGCAAACATAACAGCATAAACAAGAAGCCCAATCAAGCTGCTGACACAATAAGACGTGGGACTATTTCTTCTGTTGCTCATTTTGCAAGGCCATTGTTCACGATGGCTCATACAGACCCGGCTACATATTTTTATCATACTTCACAGACATGTAGATATTTTATATTTTTAGATGTAAATTATGACAGTTGAGTTTTTTACATATATCTCTTTACAGGTGATATCGAAATAGGAAAATTTATATTCAAAGATAAATACCATGTGTTCTTGATGCTTACGGATGTCAATAACAAATACGTCAATTTGACTTACTACAATTTAAGTACTTAATTTACATGTATCGAAATAAAATGCTTTTTATATTAATCTTTCCATTAATCAATATTTTAAATCAAGGGGAGGTAATATAATTAAGTAATTTTCTTAGTTCCAGTTAAAGCATGGTAATCCAAATACTCGATTAGCTTAGATACTCACATACGTGATCGTCATCCAAGTAAACGTAAACATGCTCCCCGTGCTTTAATCTATGTTGTCTTTTAATTCATCCTATAATGATCGTTACGTGTATTTCCTTTGATGGACATTGGCCTTTGGTGCCTCAATTCCATCTTCACATGAATAGGATGTATACATGTAACAATTTACTCTTTCTAGTCATTTTTTTCTTGATTCCTAAAGTTAATTTCGTTTACAATCCACAATTTTTGTAGTTCTTCTAATCGATATAATACCTCTCTCTCTTTTCTAAACACTATGCAATCTTACCAAAGTCAGATCTTACAAAATGTAATATCTGATGACGGCCCGCAAATACGGTTTTCAAGAATGGTTTTCACCGATTACTATTTTTATAACAGCCAACCAGAGAGCGTAATGCATAACGCTTTCGGTAAGAGTCGCAAAATGGCCGCTTTCGTTGCAACACGTGTAAAATATCATTTAGTTTTTCGTCACTCAGTTTAGGTTTGTTCTGCAACTGCTTGTTAGTTAACTTTTGACCTAAAGATGTTACTGATGTTGAAACAAATGGAATACCTCATACAACGCACCTGTCTTCAGTGACATAAGACTTGCGCGGAGTGTCCATCTTTACATTTTTTTATAAGTGGGCTCAGCCATAAATGATACGTAGGGACGCTTCGGATCATCATTTTCTTTTGCGATTTTGTAGGCGACAATCTGATTGGTTGGGAAGATTTTAATGACTCGTCGTCAGATCCTGATCGCGGAGCGGTTTTCATTATATGACTTTAATTTTTGATATTAAACAAAAGACTAAAGATTAATATGCAAAAAGCATAACACCATAGCAACATTACCAATATCTTTATTGAAATCCATTCAATTATAATTATACTTACACGAAATACATTATATACAAATACACCCATTCTGCAAATTTACTTTAGTTTTAATTTTTGTCAAAAGACATACGTAAAATATCTCTCATTTTCATAAAATTTTGCAATAATAAATGACGAACGATTGACAAAACATGATTAAAAAAGTACCGTAATGCAAACATCAATTGATTGCCGATTGAAATTGATAACAACAACAACAAATAACAGATAAGTAAAATTTATATACTTAATCACGTATGGATAAATGACAATAGTATCAGAAAATGATAAGTCAAAGAGAAAAAAATAAAATGAAAAACAATAAGCACTTTTCTCATTTTCAAAACACATAGTTTTCAATTTCATATGTGAAAAGCAGTAAGCGCATAGTTTAAAAAAAAACGCTCACAATCATATAGAACATAGTATGACAGCGCCAAAGAACGCTTGCAAAAAAGGATAGAGAGCAATTGTTTGTGTTTAACTCTTGAAAAAGGCAATTTGCTGAAAATTTAAGTGAGAGCGTTTTTAGGAAAAATATAATTACAACAGTTCCCTATGGAACCATTTACACATAGTTTAAGTTTATGAAAATAACAGTTAACACATTGTTTAGCTTAGCATGTTAATAGCAGTAAAGACATAGTAAACTTTATATGTTAATGGCAGATAACATAGTTTTAGCTTAATATGTCAATAGTAGTAAACACAAAGTTTAAGCTTAATATGTTAATAGCAGTAAAGACATAGTTTTAACTTAATATGATCATAGAAGTAAACACACATTTTAAACCTAATATGTAAATAGCAGTAAACACATAGTTTTAACTTAATATGTAAATAGCAGTAAACACATAGTTTTAGTTTCATTTGTTAATAACAGTAAACACAATGTTTAGCTTAGTATGTTAATAACAGTAAACCCATTGTTTTAGTTTCATATGTTAATAACAGTATACACATGGTTTTAACTTAATATGTTAATGACAGAAAACATAGTTTTAACTTATTATGATAATAGCAGTAAACACATATTTTAAACTTAATATGCAAATAGCAGTGAACACATAGTTTTAACTAGATATGTTAATAGCAGTAAACACATAGTTTTAGCTTAATATGTCAATAACAGTAAACACACAGTTTTAGTTAAATATGGTCAGAGTAGAAAACACATAGTGTTAACTTAAATATGTGAAGAAAAGTAAACAAATAATTTTACTTTCCTATGTTAGAGGCAGTAACCACATAATTTTAACTTAGTATGCTAAAAGCACGAAACACATAGTTTTAGCTTAATATGTTAATAGCTGTAAACACAAAAAATGTAAATAAAAATACCCAATCAAAGTGCAACAACTAACAGTAAGTACTTGCATCAGGAATTAAAACTGATAAAATGAAGTAATATACAGACAAAATAAGTAGTATTATAATAAACTATCAACATATATGTATGTGCAATATGTACAGTAGATAAAAGCCTCGCAACCGAAACGTTCTAAATGAGAGAGTAGTTTGAAATAAAACAAACCAAGCAATGACGTATTATAAGAACAATTTAATAACATCATACAATGAAATGTCATGATGTCATAATGTCAGATGTGTCAAAATTTGAAATTAAAAAAACACGAAGGAAATCATCGAATTTTATAAAACAACCAAAGCCAACAGAATAGGCATCATTCAGTCTGGTCAATGGGTTAACAAGTCAAGTCAAGTTATCATTTTTTAACTTAGTTTGCGAATTTGAAATATTTGAAAAACAACAACACCAAGCACCTTAGTTAATATTTAAGATCACGTGATAAGAGGCACATGCTAAATGTAGATTAACATTTTTGCCACAATTCAACACGATTTGACTGATAACAAATGTGTTCAACAAGAATTCTGGGTAAACATGAGTCAGGGTAGGGGTGAAGGGATACAATAAAACGGTGTATTTCGGTTAAGGTTTACTAAAATACAATGATGATTGTAGACAATATCTTCCACAAACATAAACCATTATCACCCAACCTTCAGTTAAAGTCCGTAAATAACTTTTGTACGAATAATTGCTAACTGCAATATGAAATACAACAAAACGCACAGACCCCTAACTTCCAGATGGGACTGGCTGATCTGGCCCAGCAGCCGGAATAGGGTTCGTAATCGTCGCAGTAGGTGGAGAATATAACTCAAATGCCCGATAAATATTTCTAATTAGTTACCCTTTTCAAGGCGTTACCCAATTCAAGTCACTTGGTTGAAGATTGCTGTTAAACAATGAAAAGAATTGTATAAGACCATTGCTATGATGTATTTATTATATTTTCTATTTGATTGGGCATTGCGGTAGAGAATTGACTAGGTAATCTTTTACAGATTCGTTACTGAATTCGCAATTACTGTTAATACTGATACGAGTGACATTCCATGATTGTAAATGACCCATTTTATCACAGGAACACTCTATACTTGGGTTCGTGTAGAAATAGAAACTACTCAGTCGTTGGAGGGTCGTGACAGCAAAGGGAATCGTGTTTAAATGAGTATGTTGCAAATAAAGCGATTGAAGCGTTGTGTTCTGGTTTCGGAAAGCAGCTTGGTCAATGTTTTCAAGAGGGTTACTGTCCAAAACTAACCATGACAGATGCCGGAGACCTACTAGATCATTAGGTTCTATGCTATAAATTTGGTTGTATGTAATATCCAATGTATTCAGCATTTGTAGCTTATTCACTACATATGGAATACTGGTAAGCAAGTTGTTATTTAGATTCAGAGATGTCACCCGTGTATGAGCCGGAATAGCTGCAAATGGTATATACCGGAGTTTGTTGTTTGAAAGGTTTATGGATGTTACTTGTGGAAATATTGTGAATAGTCCGCTGGGGAATGTATACAATTGATTGCCTCCCAACGTGACAGATGCCACGTGTATCAACGCATCGTGACACAGATTGTCGAAAGAGATATTAGCCCGTAAGGCGTGGTTGTTGCTGAATGTAATTGAGGTTAGATGTTTCAGGTTACATATGTGTTCTGGGATTTGTTCTAAATCCGTGTAACTTAAGGAAAGTGATGTGAGTGTGTTTTGAAAACCATTGAAGGCATCTGTCGGAATGGATCTGAATGGTACGTGATCAATGTACAGCTGTTGTAGATGTCTCAGCGGGTGTAACCCATTTGGCCATGTCGACATGTTAGACATACTTATGTAGAGAGTGTTTAGTGTATGACCAATGCCCGCAAGTACACGCCCATCGAGTGTAACAATTGGGTTGTTGCGTACGTCGAGGTATTCAAGATGTATCAAATGACTAATTGCATTTGGTAACGACGATAACTTGTTACTGGCTAAATACAGATATGTCGTAGCGTTTTCGATTCCGTTGAAAGCCTGGTCAGATAATGTTGAAATAACATTGTTATACAGATATAATCGTATCTTTGTACCATTTGTTGTGCTGATATTTCGAAACGCATCGGAAGTGATATTAACAATTTGGTTGTTATAAAAGTACAAATATAGGTACGATGATGGAGCCTGGAACGGCGAAAGTTTCGGGATAGTTGTCAAGCTCTTGTAATGACAATAAATGTAGTTTCCGCTGCACGTGCATGGAGCAGGGGCGGCACACTGCTGGCCATCCAAGATAAATGTTTCACTAGGTCCACAAAACATCGTCAACAACAGGAAGCAGGAGAACATCTGAAATGTAATAACATCGCATGCATGAAAAGTATTTACCCTTGTGTTTACGCAATACATACTACATCAATCATCACAAACCTTTTTCATGCGAAAGTATATATCTTTATTTAGTGTATGTTAAAAGATGTGCTTCTACTTTTTCAACCAAACTGAGCTACTGTACTTCAGAAAGTTTTCGTAATTTATATGTAAATCATCTGCCATCGACATGTGTACATTTTGCATTTACAGAATTTTCTCATTATCAACGTGGACGTGTTCGGAAAACAGTTAATATTGATACGAGTGACATTCCATGGCAGCTGACCAGTATATTAATTTAAAAAATAACTATTAAATTGTTGCATAATTGTCACTTCTAATAAATGTCGAACAGAAATAATAGCTTTAAAATAATGTTGATGTTTTTTGTTGTTGTTTTTTTGTGTAAATTATTACCCTGTTATAGAAAGGTTAATGTTAATAGCAGTGATAGTGGTTGTTGTTGTGGTGGTAGTATAAGTAGTAGTAGTAGCTATAGTACTAGTGCTAGTAGTAGTAATAGTTGTTGTTCTCGTATTTGCTCTTGTGAAGACTATGAAAAATGGGAAGAAGAATTCAAATGGAAAAAAGTAGAAAAAAGTGGTGGAATAATGATCTTTACACCTTAATTAACTCCATTATCTATGGAAAGGGGGATAGAGTCGCGGACTAAAATTAGCAAGTTCTCCCACCTGACCTGCGGTGCGCCAGTGGTTCGACCCAGACATTTTCTGAAGGGTTCATTCAGCCAGAAGAGCTGAACGTCACTAAAATGACGTTAATTGTGTCCCTGAAATGTTATGCTTAAAATTTTGGAATTCCTTCTTGCCACAACTATACAAATATATGATTAACGCAAAATACATTTTTAAGGAAACAAATGTAAATTATTCTTAAACCCTGCTCGTCCACGCGAACGTGTGACATTCATTTGAAAAAAAATGTATGCCAATATTTAATGGAGAGCGCTAACTGCGACGTTTTCAATGCTAAACGCATCAAAATCTCAATGTATCTTCACGTCATTAAATATTTACATCTTTGGTTTTAAATAGTTGTGATCATATCCGAATACTATGCTACTTTTATTTAGAAAACAAGCGAAAATACGGTATTACACTAACTTTCACTCAAAACGCGGAAAGATACGCAAAAAGTGGACAGTTACACGGCAAAATAAAAACAAACAAACAATGTTGTGCTTTCTGCTGTGGAGTATGATTTCCGGTCGTTTCATAAAGGAAGAGCTCATGATGTGTATGTCTGATCATAAATTTTGGAAATGTTAGCGATTTTTGCAAATTTGCTGCACGAAGTCCTAACAGCAGCGATCGTAAAACTGAGTTAACGAACAAAGAAGCATGGCGATGTTTTATTGTAGTAGATTTATAATATCAACAAGCAGGGGCGGATCCAGAGGGGGGGCCGAAGGGGCCGCCCCCCCCCCTATTTTTCGACGACCAACAAAAAAAAAGTGTTAGTGGATATTTTGCCCTTAAAAGTGAGCAAATAGATAAGGAAATTATGCCCCAAAGATGCTTGGAAATCGCATCTCAGCGCATCTAGAATTCAAAATTTTCTGGGGGAGCCCTCTCCAGACCCCCGCCGCGGATTTCGCGCCTGCGGCGCGATCAGCTCCGGCCTGCGGCCGAATGTTACTCCCTCGGCCCCCCTATTCTGAAATCCTGGATCCGCCCCTGAACAAGTAACTGTAGCATACGTCTTAAATATATACTTTCAAATAAGTTTATGTTTGCTTGCTATGTTAAGTAACTGTAGACCTTTTGTTTACAAAAATATATGCTCAAAAGCAATATTTGTAAAAGGAGAAGTAACCAATTATGTCATATATTAATGTCATAACGTCCTTTTGTCGCGTCATGTTGCCACTTTTGGTGCAGAAGTCACTTCACAAAAAATTCACAAAACGATCATAATTAAGTTGCTTTGATAGCTAAGATCAAACTTTTTTTTGCATATAAGATATTTTGATCTTACAGACAATACCAAAATCTCAAAATCGAATTTTAAGGTTTCTCTGGAGCGCCGCTCATATATATATTACTACTACTACTAACATTACTACTACTATTACTTATTTTTGTTTTCATTATTATCATCGCCATCATCATCATCAGCATCAGCAGCATCATTACAAGACATCTGTATATTAATCGGAATTACTGGAACCTGTTTACTTTCCTTATAGTGTATAATCATCCTGGACATGTTTTTAAATTTCTTTAAAATGAATAACCAAATGTTTTTGGCATTAT
This sequence comes from Sinonovacula constricta, assembly GCA_007844125.1. NCBI lineage: Eukaryota > Metazoa > Mollusca > Bivalvia > Cardiida > Solecurtidae > Sinonovacula > Sinonovacula constricta. The sequence goes on along the minus strand of CM017564.1, from coordinate 54,077,649 downwards.
GTTCCCAAAATTAGTGACACACGCAAGCTTAATGTATTTGTTTTGATAATATTTTCACAAATAAGAAAACTATGTAGAAAACAATGAGGTTTGTCTTTGTTCTGTTGTGATACTTAAAGATTTGTTATTATTTTATTTTATTGCGATAAGTAAATTCTTTCGAATAAGTTTAACATATCCAAGCACTACTTATAAGCAGCAAATAAGGAGATAAATATACCAAAAACAACATATTTTAGATAGAGAACTATAGCATGTTGTCGAAGTGGGATCATCCCGTTTTAAATAACACAAAGTTATTATAAATGAATACATAAATATCGAAAATCATATATTAAAACTAAAGAAAGACCTCGTATAAAGACATACAGATGTCAGGTTAATGGGAAAGTGCCAGAGTCTGAAACAAGACACGGAGAACAAACATTAAGAAAGCCATACAGTAACCGCCACGATATGTTTGCAAAAGGACCAACTAGGGTGCCTAATCCTTTTTTCCAGTGATCTCCGTCCGCCCTTCCTGTGAATTTTCAAAATGTTAAAACGGTGTTGATAAAACGTATCGATTTAAAACTAATCAGTATAAGAGATGACGCATACCTTTAGCTTAAGGACATCATCATTTGAAATACTAGTGTCCAGTTGTTAAGAGTCGTTTCATTATTGTTATTTTTGCAAACGTCAAAACGACAACAAATTAATATACATGTAGTTCATCAGGTCGCACACTGTTCTATGAATCTTAAGCCGATGAACTTAACAGTGTTCCCTGTCAGTGTAATACTAAATAAAATTAACCGAAAGGTTTTTTGTCAGTGTGATATTCAATCAGTACAATATGTCTTTACCTGCTTTAATAAGGTCATTCGTCAAAACAATGTAGAGGAATTCAGCAATAATTTATTTGATCAAGTGGTTTGATAAGTTAACTAATCTTTATGACCATGTAGATCCTCGTATATTAGAGAATTGAAGTCATCATACAACAGTGTATGTCTAAAATATATTATTTTCATCTTACCTTGATTAGCATTTTCGACAAGTTTTGTTGCGTAATTGCGTCTTTCTGAAATATTAACCAAAGTACCTGTTCAATTCGTTTCACTGTATTTGATGTGCATTGAATAAAGATTAGTAATTCTATTTATATCAACATCGTTAATATTTAGTCTGATAGGAAAACCGTGTATTTACTTAATAACATGTGGTTCGATAACAAAAGTTGTAAAATGTGTACCGTGTGTTTCATATTTTGGGACAATAACAGTTATTTGTGGTGGGACAGGAAGACTAGAAAGAGGCAAGATCAGCTATCAAGTGAAATAAATTTGAGGGGGATCAGGTATGCGTTTGCAAACAGGCACAGGCTTTCTCACTAAATGAATTTTTATTCCCTCTAAATTGACTTCTCTTGTAGAATTTATTACAGAGATGATAGATTTAAACAATCATTATCACACTTAATCACAGTTTATATTTAATGTTAACGATATGTTGACATTTTTAAGTATAACTTTGTTGTACATGGTATATTAATAATTGAAATTGCAGTAACCACCTGTTACTTTCAGGAATATAATTATAACATATGTATAGTAAGATTTTTTTTTTCATTGTGTAAGCCGACATTGCATGCAAATGCACACATTTTAATGCAACTGAATGAATTCATGTTAATTTGTTTTCTGTCGATAGCTACAAGTTTAAAAAAAATATTCCTGTAAAATAACAAAATAAAACGTTTACCTTAGTTTCTGCTGAGAACAGCGTCAAATCAAATGTTATGAGTTCGTCTATAGACACAGGTTATTTATTCTTTAAAACTTCGATGGTAGCTGCTTAAATACTCTTTAACAGGAAATAAAACATCCAATGAAAATGAAGTCCGCTAATAAAACCGTCTTGTCTTGTCAGGTGACGTTTGCAAAAGCTGATAAGAAAGTAAGCACTAGTGTAAATTTGTGCATGATTGGTAACAAAAGTAAATGTCTCATGCATACGCTTCTCTTTTAATATGAGACACAAATAATATAGGTGATTATGCATGGCCGCAGATAACATCCCGTATCAAAGGACAATAAAGAAAGGAAATGACAATGTCAATAAAAGCATCACAACCAGAGTTTTATATACGTTCAGTTAACACCAGTTCTGGAAGACATCTGGGTTAATATAAGGTCAGAAGATTTGTTGTCATAAGATAGCTCTATTTAGTGCACATCTGTACCTGTTTAAGGTTGCGAAGAGACTAACCCATATATTATCATCTCCGCAATAAGAGACACGGTTTTGTTTTTTAAAATTATATATATATATATATCTGTATGTATGTATGTATATATATAACTTCGGAAATGCATAATGCACCCAATTTTGTAAAACTTGAGACTGAGCCAGCCGGTGCAGAAGAAATAGTTATTTACTATTCACGACAATGTGTATGTGTATGTACTTGACTGACACATACTTTATTCGTTGAAGGTCACTCGTATTTTTGTAGACGTAATGGCCACTGGCGTTACGAGGCTAAACGCATGTAAAAACAGCATGAGTGCTGTACAATATACCCGCCCAATAATTTGCGCGTCGCTGCATTGATTCAATGCATGTTTAGCAGGTTGAATATCCTAATTATGTGTCGTCTCATAGAATACGAGTATAAATGTAAACCTATTCATAGTATTTGTTTCAGTAAAACTACTAAAAATTGTTTGGTACTGAATGCGTTCTTTGCTAAAAGCCTTTTTATCAATCAAAATGTGTACTGAGTACAACTTTTCTGATTATTAGTATTCGCTGCTATGACACTTCCTCTATATATACATGCTCTTTGGTTTACGGCATTGGTTGATGACATGCCTCTCTATACAGACGTTTACCTGGCAACACAGTAATTTTAGTAAAAAAAACTTTAGTTGGATATTTATTGTAAAATTATCATATTTTTGTCGATTTCTCGAAATCGAAAACCCAAGGTTTTAAGCTTAATATAAGTTTGTGTGCAGATTCGTCTGTCTCTATTTTTTGTCTATAGATGGAACAGCGACTAATGCAATCAACTATAATCTGAACTTGTTTATTTTCATTTAACGAAACCTGTGAGTTTCTGTTAAGTTGCAAATATTCTGCAATGAATGGATGTTTTTAGGAATCCATGTTAATTTAAAAGTACTTATTTTTTGTACATGTGTACGATATAAGAAAAGTCATATAACAAAGTCTTATGAGCATTGCAACAGATACCAAAATTTAAAAAGGCACAAAACAAAGGTATTCACATGCAAGCCAAATGTAAAAGAACAAATCTGTGACGAGTCATTTAACAAATAAAGTTTACTCGACATTCACCACCTTGGAACGGTCAGTCGGCAATATGGACCGACTGGGGTGCTTAAACCGGTTTTACAGAGCTCTAACCCATCACTTTCTGGGGGATTTCTAAAATGCAAGCAATGAAAGGTAACCCGATCTATTTGAATAGAAAATGTCCAAGCGCTGACGTTTCCTTTGATAAATTATGACGAAAATTGTGACGTCATTAAAATTATTGTCAGCATGTTTAGAAGAGAGAGAGAGAGAGAGAGAGAGAGAGAGAGAGAGAGAGAGAGAGAGAGAGAGAGAGAGAGAGAGAGAGAGGGGGGGAGCTATTATTTTGATTAGAAGAACTACACAAACATTGTTGATTGTAAATGAATTTAACTTTCTGAATCAAGAAAAAATATAACCATAGACGAATGGTTGTAGCATTTTGTTCATCTGAAGATGGAATTGAGGACCTAAAGTCCAATGTCCATCAAAGGAAATACACGTAACAATCCTAATAGGATAAATTAAATGACAACGTAGATTACATGAACGGGGAGACTCTTTACGACCGCCAAACAAACATCTTTGCGGTTTTACGACAATAAGTGACATACCTTTTCAAGATATGTGTTAAATAAAGCATTAAAGACAGTATCCGGGAAAAAAATTCTGCACAAAGACAAGATGATTAAAAAACGAATGTTTGATTTTTTTATATATCCATGACCTTAAAAGTTTTTTTTACTGTTTCGTTTCACTGTACAAGAATCGACGTCATTTAAAATATTAGGGAAAGTCTAAACTTGTAGCGTATTTCATTGCGCATACCGTACGAATTTACGGTTTCTGTCTATTGAATCATAACATAATTATATTTTACATAGTAAAGATGTAGGGAGCTTGTTAAGAAAACATTTATAGAATCGTTTCTGACTTTCCAAGTCCCATAATTAGTGACAACAATGGCATCGCATGACTTTTTCTATCATCGGTACACTCCTAGCCCTGTTCCGTGTAGACATTAGCATGTCTGTTAACAGTTATGGCAGCGAGTTGAATCTTGGCCAAATGTGTATCGCTCAAATCAAAAGCTTGGTGATTTTGAAGTTTGGCATTATGGACAAGGACGGCATCAATGTACTCAAGACGGCTGCCATTCCATTCGAAGATATCATTTCTAAATGTTGGAGATCCTAAGGATAGGTTTGACCTATGGCATAAATATAGTTACAATAATTAAACTTTACTAACTGCAAATTGAAAACTACTAATCAGGCTGTCTTTGTCGACAAAAACAAATTAGTGTGAATTGTAATTGCTTCGGATGGTATGTACTGGAGTTTCTTCTTGTGTCTTTGCAAAGCTTTGCGAAATACCGGCTAGAGACTGTATCTAGTAGATCCTATTCAAAGTCAACTGTTTTAATAATTGAACAAGGCCTATGACACCAACTGGCAAGAGAGTAATGATAAAACGTTATCTACGATCATTGCTGACTGTTATTGTTTTTTTGTTTGTTTGTTTGTTTGTTGTTGTTTGTTTTTTTTGTGGTTTTTTTTAGATTACCGTCGGCTTTAGGAATATGTTCTAGATCAATATACATCAAAGTTTGATAATGTTTCTTGCCGTGGAAACCCTTAAATTTATCTGCAGGTATCGACCGAGGAGGTGCATAGAATATGGCCAGGAAAAAGAGACGTACATGGTGTAAATTATTTGGCTGACATGTTTCAACACTGACACTAAACCTATCCAGAGTATATTTGATCGAATACATACGCCTACCTATTGTCTAAGTGTAGAAGATTGAAATTTGATAAATGGATAAAAGCAGAGAAAACATGAATTTGTTGTCGCCCAAGTCAGAAACTGTGTTTTTCAATTTTATTTAAGTCACAGTCGTAACGCAGAGAGCGAAGGATTGCCGTCGTAATATTGGTTCGTTGACTTGAAACGCACTGGAAGGATTTGGCTGTCCATTAAGTACAAATATAAGACTTGTCATGGACTCTGATGTATTTTTTTTCTAATCATGACACATACGTTAGTGTTCAGAAAAACCTTAAATGAATGGTTGTCGTGAGTAAAAATATATGAATGAAGTATGCATTTCTTTTTCAACATTAATGAACTGCCATGCATACCACATAATTGTACGCTCGTATAATGTCCTTAGGACCTACTATATACTTTAAAACGTTTTCTTCAAACGGTAATGAACAACCTCACCACCTTGCTAAGTTAAAGTGAAACTTAAATCGCTACATTTAAGGTTTATGTGTACATGTACCATCATACACATACCATCATTAACGTCTTAAAATCCTGTTTCTTGTTAAGATGTGATCAAATGCAGTAAATGCAGTATAAACAAATACGTTCGCAATAGTTTAAATAGGAACTTTGATATAATAATGTTAGTCTTTCAGCAAAACAACTATATTGTTACTATTGGCAGAACTATTATAGACACGATTTAGTTATAGCGCTCCTATATTTTGACCGTTAATAGCCATGATTATATATCTATTTGATTACTAAATAATTTGCGTAAACAAGATGTCATGTACTAGAATGTATAATATTAGATTAAAACTGTATGTAAACAAAAATCGAATATTGCAAGATGTACACCGTATCATAAATAAATTGCTGATAATAGTCACAACCAACTTTCAGAAATTATATTTTATAACTTTAGGTGTCTCACAAAGACTGACTTTTGATCCTACCTTTAGGAATCACGTTCTATTTTAGACCAGACAGCAAGGGCCATAGTAGACCTGACACTGTATCCCTAAGATTGAGACATCTAACATCTCGTCCTTTAAAAACGTTCCAGATAAGGAGAAATAAAGTGTCTATTTTTTTCTAAGGATTTCATGTATTTTCTTTTAATTTACACATTTCGAAATTCGAACAAATATGTTTATCCTCGATGTAATGACAATGTCGGGGGATACATGTGCTCCACTTTCGGAAACATTTTTCGGTTAAGAATTTGCTTAAGTTTAATTTATAACCGCCAGAAAACAGTTTACAACAACATTATGTTACGATTCCTGATATATATATACCATTAGCCTGGTAAAAATAGGAAGCTTCATATTAAATTTAAGTGTTATAAAGAGTATTAAAGTAAAATCTTAGCAATATTTGAGTTTGAGCGAAATGTCAACTGATCATAGATGCTGCAAATTTGACCAGGGCTCATGATTTTGTTGTTCTTGCTTTTCATTAAGTGAGTACCTTATGCTGAACCATAACACAAAGTGTCATGCTACCTGCAAAAGTTCAAATGTAACGATTAGCAAGTCCCAGTCGACATATGCTGTCATGCCAGAATGCTTTACTACGTAACATGAAGGAATGTGACAGTTACTCATTTATTTGTCAGAAACGTCGTCATGTTAGCAACTGTATTTCCGAAGCAGGAGCAATATAACTTAACATTGTTTTAACATTTTGCATTGTTCAGTTTTAATGATGGCAACGGAGGCGTGATGCTACACAAAGTACGAAGGTAGTTGTTGAGATATATGTAGCTGTTTTGTATTGATGTTTCTTCTGTAGATAACTCCATATTTGGGCAATTTGAAAAAAAAAAGTAATTTCAGACATTTTATTGTAAGCATATCGTACATGTCCTTATGTTGTCTGCAGCAAAATTTATCAGCTGTCACTATTTGCTGACTGTTAGCATTGAAGATTCATATACTCCACCAAGTCGACCATTAAAATACATATACATTATTATTTTATACATAAAAATCGATTGTGTAAACTCTGAAGAAAAAAATGTAAAACAGAGACTGATTCGTTGGACAGTCGCACCAAAGTAAATATAGATAACATCTTCACAAAATGTGAGAAAAGAAACACATGTCATCTTTATTAAAATTAACCCAATGCCCAGGTCAAATTTTGTCTTACGCAAATGTCTTATCGTCTAAGGTAACTATGACCTATATCAATGTCTTATGACTCGAACTATTTTCTACACATATATACATAAATGCCATGCGACTAACTAACCGTATTTCGGACTTCGTCCATGTTTATGTAATGTCTTGTCTAGATGTTGGTGACTTCATTTAACTGCCATACACGTGTTTACCTTTTTTCTAGTGCAGATTCAAATTTTAACATTTATCTCGTATTCATGCTCACAACTATGTTAATTTTTCAGTGTGTTGGAAACATTGCCTGTTACTAATTTACAATTGCATGCTACACTTTATAATTGCATACTAAAATGTAAAAAACCCCCGCAATACTCGTTTTTTTTCTCTAAAAAGGTCTCACATAAAAGGTGCTACAGTGGTGATCAACCATTACACGTAAGTTAATAGCTCCGGCTCTAACTAGACTATCTGCTACTTTTCTTTCTGCCTTCTTGTCTGCTACACCCTTTTGTAATTATAGGCCGCATTGTTAACATCGGCATACTCGATTGCGTATGTCTCTAATACATCGCCAAACATTTGCGAACTCCTGCTAATGCCTGCTACTATTTTTGTCATTGTAAGCTACACACAAACCAGGTTTAAGCACCTCAGTTGGCCCTTTTGCCGACTGACCGTTCCAAGGCGGTAACTGATGGTTTTTCATTTTTGTGTGTTATGTCTCGTCTCTGTGTTTTTGTCACATTTACATTTACCTTGTTTGCCTTTGTCTACAGGTAGATACAATTTAAATATCTGTGAAGATTTTGATATGACCTTATCTTATTTACCTATTTATTAGCGGCATACTTGTTTCTTGTTTAAAACAGCTGTTATTGCCTGCTACACTATCATTTCAATTCAGGCATGTTTTCAATAAAAGTCACCTAATTGTCAAAAATGACATATACACATGAATTAATAATATAATTACTTTATTATGGTATCCATTGTACTTTATATGTAATCACTGTATTTTACACTATAAAATGACTTTCGAAAAAGTCAGATTGATTAAGTGTCATTTACATGTATGATGCACTTATAGAAAGCATGCAATGCCAACCTACATTATTATTATATTAAAACATTGCAGCTAAGACAACGCACTGTTACGTTGTAACGATCTCCGCCGTATACATTTGCATGCATACAGCTCTCTTGGCTCTCTTGGGAGCTCTATCATTTGTGCTTTCAACACACACATATCTCCCCGAGAGGTGTATTCGTTAGGTATCTACGACAAAAGCGACATTCCTTCGATGTAAGCGAAAACCAAACACCTTTAAATACCTTTATTACATATACAAGTTCCTTGGATTTAACAATGGACACAATTCATATGATTTAACTTACTTTAAAAGTGGATAAACAGGTTTAGAATAAAGTAAAAACAACAAATTCCTTATTTTCGTCTATTAATAATTTCCCCGAACTATATACTAAGAATAAGAACTCTTGTAATACAAGATTTTGAAAGGCAAGGTCTATACATTAAATAATTCATCCATTATATGTTACCAAAAATACGTTAATAAGGCTGGACGCCACTGTATTTGGACAATTTTGGAAAAAAGAAAAGTATCTTATGCGTACTCAAATGTATTCATTTGTACACGCATCAGAATGTCCATATGTCTATTAGTTTCCAAAGATATAATCCAAACATTTGTTTCACTTATCAGGCTTTACTTAAAGCTAAGCATTTATTGCTGCGAAATAATAGAATTTTTATAAACATGGTAATTAACAAGTTATGTGGTGAATTTATGTGATGATCCCCGCTCACATCTCACAAGCACGTGGGTCTTGCTTGCATAATTTATCAGCATTTCAACCAGGCATGATGTCTATACACACTTCAGCTTTTGACCTTAGCTATAATAAACAACAAGAAACTCTCGAGGGACGAAATAACAATATTCACATAATGTCAGGTATAGGTAAAGGCACTAGTAAATGTAGCATAAACCGCCAATAGGCTTTTGTAGACAGCAAGGGGTTTTCGCCTGAGCAACTTTGGCACGTATTAACCAACCATTCATAAGTCTAAGTCATGACTTAAGCCCAAGTCACAATTTTCATACCAACAAAAATAAGATTATTTATGATGTTTAAATGTAATTGTAAGCTGAAAGTAGCAATGTTAAAGTGTCATGCAAAAATACAGACATGCAGCGAAATACATAATGAAAATATTGCGAATTGGAATCCATTGAGCAATGCTTACTTAAGAATGATTTGTGAATAAAGGCATTGGTATGTATTGTTTTTGTTTTTGGATGACCTTTATCGTGACTTTGTTTAATACTGTTGGTCATATTCTCCTAGATGAAATTGAGATATTTAACCTTTATGGAGATATTATGGAGATATTGTAGATAAAAATTTAAATTATTTGTCAACAAATGAAATACATGTATACATGTAATTAAGCCATAATGGTGAAAACAGTATTAAATATTTTATAAATATAAAATTATGTGCATAGCAACTTTGTCAAATTTTCAACTGGAGGACAAGGTCAGTAACTAAATGCTCTAGATTTGCACCATAACACACATTATTGCAACTATAATAATAAGGAAACTGTGGACCCCTTACAATCAAGAAATTTCAAATGAACCGGCTAGGACCCTAAACTTGCGTGGTATGCATTGACGTACACACATATAAGGAAATGATTTATATTGCGCTTGTAGTTTCAACACCGCGGAAATAGGAAGTTCTATTTGTCAAAATGGGACGTATTGACATAGGTAGCTACCCTTCGTTCGGGGCTTTGTCTGATGCAATCATTGTAAGGTGTCAACCGATAATGCTCCGCTAGGAGTTATATACGACATAAGAACGCCTGCAAAGACACACACACACTTCTCCAGGCTTCACGACTTGTGTTGTAAATATTATATAACCACATTGCATTATTTATGTTCATGGTAATAAAACACGGTAAACATATTGTTGAGCGTTCAGTGGAATTCGGTCTTTGGTGTCAGCTGTTTTTAACAATCCTTAAAGATAATTTTCAGCATTGACTATGTAATGAACTAGGCCGGTTTCGACAGGTCATTGTTAGTTTATTTCGACTAAAGATAGTGCCAGTTTACCAAAACTGAAAGAAAATAATGGTTATCTTTTAAAACGTCGTTAATCATGTGGATTTCGTTGTTTTGACAATTTCTTTGTTAAGTTATGTTCGCTCTCTGGTCTTCTATCTGTGTTATAGTCTTAAAGAATTGTTCAAATGACTGACGTTGAAATTCTATTTGAACGTATATTTGGGTAAAAAGGGCAAACAGGTACTTTTTATTTATAAAATAACATTATTCATAAACGCGTTTTAATGCAAAAAACAAAACAAAAAAAACAACAACAACAAAAAACAACAAAAAAAACAACAACAACACACACAAAAAAAACCCACAAACAAACAAAAACAAAACAACAACAACAACAACAACAACAAAAAACCACAAACGTGTTTGTACTCGTGATTAAATTGGTTTTAACCAGCCAATCTCCATTGAATTTGATCAGTCTTTTATTCCATATGTTAAGTATGTTTAATTTATTTTATCGAATAAAGTGTGATATTAATAAAACTATAGAAACAACAACAAAAAACTTATATAAAATCATATATAAATATTTAGAACAGTACACCATATAACTTGGGACCGGACTAGGTGGCGCAATCGGTATGCTACGGGAGGCATATCATGTCTGGAAAATGTGATTGGGAGTGGTTTCATGTCTGTTGTTCACGGCATGCTATGCACAGTGAAGGCAGCACTATATTTGCTTCAATTGGACACCTGCTTTAGATAACTAAAATACTGTTAGTGGGACGATAAACACAATAAACAAAAAATAACTTGAATGTTCAAACGATGTGTTAATATAAATCAAACTACACGAGAACTTTACAAGGATGCATAAATACCACAACACTGATATTGGCTGCATGTTTATCCAACATGCTGTCAAAACTGTTTAGAAAAAAGTCTGAGTTCAAATGATAGTAAACATCGATAAATTCTTAAGAAGTTAATAGAAAGAAATAGAGTTTATTTGTCTGTAAATTTAATAAAATATGTTATTATTTATGCACTTTTGAAATTGGCATCAAAGGAATATACATTAACCGAGTCAGCAGAAATTCATTCTTAAAATACTTTGCCACGAATTATACACATTGAAGTAAGACAACCCATGCATTCTTTTCAATATAGTTAGTTTTAAAAGTGGCATTAGACAATCAGAAACATTGTTTCTTTCATATTATGGTCCACTACATCCCGTCACCACCTGAAAAAAATGTAATGATAATTGAGACACATACCCAAGGTCATTAAAAATATAAACAACATTTTACCAAAAGCCCATGTAATTTCCTGAAAGTTAACGAGACTTCTATAATTTTATCATTAAAAGCGGCGATGTTAAAAGTCCACTTGAGTTGACAAAACATCTGCAAAACTACTCAGACTAAGTGGCACAGCACTTATTTCGCACTTCACAACTCTTGGTAATGTATCAATAAAATAAGGAGATTTTCCTTGCAGACTAAAGGAAGCACAAATAACCAATTTGCTTAAGAAAAACGGCCCACTAGACAAATCTAATTACAGGCCCATTTGTATATTATCATTGTCTTCGAATGTAAGTGAAAATGTCTTCCGCCTCTCAACCGTCAGAACAAATTGAAACTATATTCTACAAGTTTTTCTGTGATTTTCGAAAAAACATGAATGCCAAACATATTTACTTAGAATGCCAAAGGAATTGACAGGTGCCCTTGACAAAATCACTATGCAGAAGCTGTATTAATGGACTTATCAAATTCTTTCGATTGTTTGCCCGACAAAATCCTGTTTCCAAAATTTTCTTCACTGCCAGAAAGCTCAGTAAAATTTTCACTAAACCATTTATCTAGAAAGCAACCAAACAAAAAAGCGAAATGATCAGAAGATTGAATAAAATTACTAAAGGTGTTCCCCGTGGTTCTATCCTTGGACCATTATTGTCTGCTGCTTTTATAAAGGGTATATTATTTTTCATTCAGAATTGTACTATATACAACTATGCTGAAGACAGCACCATATCGTTTTACACACCAAACATCAAAACATTAATTGTCAACAATACAAACACAAAGCAAAATTCTTTTATATATTGCTTTGGCTTCATTTGTATGCAGGCTAACCAAACAAAATCAGGCTGAAGCTCTGCGAAAAAAAACACACTATAGTTTGGCTTCTACTATTTTTATTAATGAATAATTTAAAAGACATATAGCTCAATTTAATAAAAAACGTAAATGTTTACATATTTCACATAAACTTACAACCTTGCATACGTCAATATTGTCAAACTCTTATTTTTGTTCTTCAGCCTGGCATTTTGTTCAGTTATCAGTACAAAGAACATCGAAAGAATGCAAGACAGAATTTTATGAAGACTTTCCGACTGTTTACATTCGCTGACAAAAATCGATGGCTATAAGAACTTCAAACATTCTGAACAAACTAACACCACCTTTATTGCAGGATATGATAGTAAAGAAAGAATCAAAATACAATTATAGATATTCAAATAGTCTGCATGTACCTGATGGGAAAACAACAACTTAGGGACAAAGATCCTTCAGGACAGTGTATAGATTTAAATACTTTTACGCTTCTAGGGATGGTAAAGATTGTAAATGTTCCATTTGTCTAAATACTTGGGCCTTCAAGGCAACATAACTACTTCAAATTGTTATGTACAGTAGTACATCAACGTTTAAGGTTACGTTAGTCAGGTTAAGGGTTGTTTACCGTTGTGGTCTTATGACGTAGCATTCGCGTAACTGCTAGAAGAAAAGGAACATGATAGAAAGTTCATTTGTTTATTTTTAACTGGGCTTCGAGAATGTTCTGTGTACGTGAATGTTCTGGAAATTCTTTGGGCATATATAAGGGCGTGTTTGCCGAATTAAAGTTAAGTTTGGAAGTTTGGATAAAGAGTTTGGATGTAAGCTTTGGACATATAGTTTGGAAATACTGGCAGCTTCTATATTTTATTTTTCTGTGTTGGAACTTACGTGGACTTACTATATTCTACTGTGATATAAATATAAAAGTGTTGAATTTGGAATTATATCATTTACATTCGTGTATTGTTCTACCTTTGGATTATTTCAACTGTGCTTATCTACGAGGACATTCTACCAAAAACTCTTCAGGATTATTCGACTTTAGATCATTAATTGGACTATTAAAGGGACACCTTCTAAAGGGACACACTGTAAGCTGACATTTATTTTGATTTATGAAATTTTGTCTTATTTATTTGTTGTTGTTTTATTACGCCATAGGTTTAATTGTTTATTGAAATAAAACATTTTTGCACTAGTTTGTTGCTGGCTTGTTCTTTCTGTTACACAATTTCGTCGTTTAGTAAACGTGCCATTTTATAAATAAACTTATATAGCGACACCGGTCGTAACAAAATCTTTAAACACGATCGTCTTTCGTAAAGTTACAGCTTTCGTGTATAAATGGTCCAATTGTGTTTAATTATAAATCTTTTAAAGACCGTGGCGTTGTGGTAGAGTCGCCGACTAGTAACTCATCTGACCGCTTAACCTTCCAATGCGTAGGATCGAGTAGCGTTCGGGGCGAAGGATTTAATGTGGAGAAGTTTTCCAGTTGACTTGTGGCTAGGTGTTCCATGTGTCCATACGTTTCGACATAAAAGTTATATGGCTTGTTGTGAAACGTTGGAGATATCAAAGATATTATTCTCTTGGCCAGGCTGACATGTTCCCGAAACGGATGCCCCTTTTATGCAGGCAGTTTCACCAAAACCAGCCTACACCGGCCCACCTTGCCAATTGCAGAAGGTAGTTGGAAATGGTGATGCCTATACTGAAGTATACCATTTCGATTTCTCTGAAAGCGATATCAGATACTGCAGACATGCCATTGTCCTATTAATAGAAAAAAGACACGTATAAAAAGGCTTGAAGTTAAATTTTAAATCACACAAATGTTGGTGTAAAATCAACTAGTTCGTTGCTGTAACAATACAGGTTGAGTTCAATCTCTGCATGAAGCGGCAAATTGTATGCATGAGTTGATAAAAACCGTTTGCCACAAATAACGGCAATCTGCAGCACGATCATGTATTAAGTCGCTAGATAGTAAATTGGTGGCTGTCCACAAAATAGGCTACCTTCGTTTGTTCCCGCCTGTCCCCACCTGTCTTTGCCTGTATTCGCCTGCCATAGTTTGTTCCCGCCTGTCCCCACCTGTCTTTGCCTGTATTTTCCTGCCTTTGTTTGTTCCCGCCTGTCCCCACCTGTATTTGCCTGTATTTGCCCGCCTTTATTTGTCCCCGCCTGTCCCCACTTTTCTTTACCTGTATTCGCCTGCCTTCCTTTGTTCCAACCTGTCCCCACCTTTCTTTGCCTATATTTGCCTGTCTTCGTTTGTTCCCGCCTGTCCCCACCTGTCTTTGTCTGTATTTGCCTGTTCTTCAGCTTATTGTCAACAAGAAGACGCGGATTGCATCGCATAAATAAATTAAAGGCATCGCCCTATAACGACTAAAATAACAAAAACATAAATACAACATTCACGAACCTAAAAAAAATACCTAAAATAACCTAAAACATACATTGATTTATAACAGTTTTCTTATAAGATATCAGCATTGCTTGTTTAGCGCGTGGTTACACTTCTTGTTTATGAAATGGTATCATTTCTTACATGCAGTTTTAAGTACACATCATTCCTTGAACTATTTTATTTCAAATTGATATCTTTGTCTTTGAGAAAAAACCTCGTGAAATTTAAGGTGATAGCTGATAGAACCTATTAAAATTTTCGTATAAAACATTCGAGCAATATTGCTTATGCAATATGGGGGCCGAGAAAAATCTCACATTGCAGGTCAGCTAATTTTTGATCCCATTAATTTTACCATATAAAGATTGTAACCTTAATATATACTTTTTACGTATGTTGGAATAAGGTATTTTGGCATTAAATTTACTTTTAACGATTGTTTTTAACTCTTATTTAAAATCGTGCAAATCTAGGTCGAAAATTAAATGGGTTATGATTCAAAATAATATCGTTTTATGAAAAATACAAGAAAAGGTTTAGCTGGTCGGCTTCGTTATTTTTATTATAATCACTAACATAGTACTAGTGTATTTATATAATAAACAAATAGAAATAATAGCGGCATGCAAAAATAAACATCAAAAGTCGTTTTGAAATACGTGCAAATGGATTTATCAAAATGATATAGTATCGAAAATAACTGGACTATATTTATTAAAGACAAAAGATTCGGCACAACTTAATAAGATTTCAAATGTCTTCTTATAGTATATAGAGACGGGAAGACACATGAGTTTACCAAGAAATAAAAGAACCTGTAATAACTACAAAAGTCAAAAGATAGAAAGAAAAAATATCATTATCTATTAAGTTGTCAAAATATATTTCATTGCGTCAGGATTCTGTTCCCGTCCACTTTAACACATAGTTTACCATTCGAAAATATGAAATGCATACTGTGAGATAAAAGCAAAATCACCTTTACAGCAGATAAAATTGTATGCATGAAAGTAGAGAATATATGTTAATAAAAGCATGCTGTATGTATGAAATTTAAAACATATTTCAGTGTCATATTGTTATAAACAAATGTTTCTGCTTTTGATTTTTATTAGTGAAATGTATGATTTTTATGTTTATGTTTTACATGTTTTATATTGATGTTTACTCTTTACCTGTTCATTTATATTTTGTACCAGGAGTGTCAATCTATGAAGTAATGTTAAAGTTAACTTTAAAACATTATACAAACACTAGGTAGATTACGCCTCTTTGTAATTACTTGCTATCATCTTTATTGATTGAATCTGTCATCAATAAGTCGTCTTTGTGAACAACGAACATTAAATTTGACTGAATGAGTAAATAGTAAAGATATTATATTCTTTACTTAAAGGCTAAAATTTGTAATAAAGAAATTATTCATATATAAACCCAATTATATTACTATTATATTAAGTATTTATTCGTATCCTAAATTAAAGATAATATATACTTTCCTTAAAGTCAGTGATTTGTTATAAAGAAATAATTTAACGGATTAGGAAACACAATTATATTACCATTTTATTTAGTATATATTTATATCCTAAATTAAAATATTATATAATTTTCTTGTAAGCTTTGATTTTGAATAAACATATCAAATACTTTTCTTAAAGGCTATAATTTAAAATAAAGAAATTATTCATAAGTTAGGAAATACAATTATATTACTATTATGTTCAGTATATATTCATATCCTAAATTAAAACTATTATATACTTTCCTTAACGACTCTGATTTTCAAAAAAAGACATTTTTGAAGGAGACGGGTACATTATATTACTATTACATTCAGTATATTTTTATATCCTAAATTTAAAATAGTATATACTTTCCTTAATGTGAATTTTAAATGATTGTAATTAACAAATTATTCATAAACACTATTTTATTACTATGTGTATTATATTACAAGTATATATTCATATCCTAAATTAAAAATATTATATACTATCCTTAAAGGCTAGGATTTTAAATAGAAAATGTTCATTAAGTATGATACACTGTTATATTAACTAATATTATCATAACAGGAGGCATCTTGTTACTTCCTTCAAAGGTGTTCAGGCTTAAGTGTTACAAATGCTCTTAGAAAATTTTTAATACGTTTTCTTTTTTTTACCTTTTTTCTCTACTTTTGAAATATTATATATGCACGTCAAAATATCTTATTATGTGTACAATGTACTTATTTATATGTGATTTGAACATAAAGTGTATGTTAAATGTATTACCAAACAAATTCAAGTAAATAAAAAAATCTTAATTTAATAATATTTATTTTGGGCAGCTAATATTTTAATTCTATCTTACATAATTTGCAATATACAAAATATATATCTTTTCACATGCATTTAATCACAGTGACAATAAAATTTCATATACAGCTAAAACAGTGATAAGTCAATGCAACAATGGAATCAATTCAGGTGTACACAAGAACAGCGGATTAAACCAATTTTATTATTCGGTACGAACTTCATTTTCAACGTTTGGTTAAAAATGCGTATGAAAATTGTTTAATGGGAATTACGGTATTTTAGAATTATGCGTACAATTGCCTTATAAATCCTAACATACTTTTCATGTGAGTTCTTACACTAGTTTGTTTGTTGTTGTTTGTTGTTGTTGTTTGTTTTTGTTTGTTTTGCAGGTAATAGCTTAGACTGATCTCCAGTATAGGTAGGTCCTTTGATGTATCTTTTAAAAAAACGATGTCAAATCCTGGATCAGCTAAGACCAAATCTACAGAAATATTTTATTATCAATTTTTAGTCACATACTTGTCACTGTATCGACCTCAACCTGCTTTCGTAGCAATTTTGAGATATGCCTATAAGTAACCTGACAGTACATTGATGCGTAGGTTGTCCAAGACATCGTGACCGGCCCCACTGCTTCAAACTCAGTATAGAATGGAATAAGAGTTCTAACCATCTGTAAACTGCATGTACATTCAGTTCCTCGATGTGCAAATTTAGAGAACATTCCATAACTAAGATCCTGTGCTCCCGTACATCACTATAGTCATTATTGGTTCTTTCTGAGATGAGAATAGCTGTTGTTGAGTCCGTGTCAGTGTATAATGAGCTTGATTGTGCTAATAACTGTGTTCAAAAAAGGCGGTACTGGTTATGACGGAGAAAAGAAACTACAAATCAGGCCATTTATAAATAAACAACGGAAAACCGAATATTTTGATAATTACTATATCATTTAGGGTAACGAAGGAAATTTAAATTCCAATGTTATAACATGTACATCATATATGTGCACACTAAAAACAAACTAATTAATCAGTTATTCCTTTTTAATTAGCGTAATATTTATTATGGTTCGAGTGAGGGCTGACCTGCAATTGGCTGACGGTCCTACCTTCAAATACTAATACTAATGCTAATACTTGTATTTATACTAATACTAATACTAATAATATTGATAACATCATCAACGACAACACATTTTACTACTCATTAGGTTTTTAAATGATTTTTTTGTGTAATTGGGTGTTCAATAATACCATACTAGCATTGATGGGACGTATATAACAGCAAATAAAACAAACACTGAACCAACAACAGCAGCCCAATATGATTAAACGAGCCATACAATTCCACAAGACTGTGAATACCATTGTCCTGTGTTTTTTTTCAAAATTTAATATATGTTCCTATGCTCATAGGACCTTGTAATGTTTTCTTTGTCATAATGCAAAAGGAAACATTACAAAAAGAAACATTAACTATACAACATAAAAACTGGCAAGTGTCTGACACCTTTACGTGCATTTAATTACTGTTTGTATGTTTGCCTGCTTGTTGCACCTGTGAACTAATTTTAAATTTATATTAATTTGAGCTTAACAAAGCGATAAGCAATTCATACCTTTGAAACAAACGACGTACGTGCTGATTTTGAAAAAAGAAGGTGGGAAGAGCATAGTCTGACTTGCTAACGATTTTGTTTTATAGAGCGTCGGTCGTTTTGTGAAAGCACTTCCTGTCTTCCAGCAGCAATTAATTTTCTCGGCTTTGACTTTCTTTTGACTGCTGACATTCTATAAGTAATACTTGACACGAAAATAAAAAATAAAAGTCCTTTAAGAATTTCCACAGATATTTAAATCTGAACTTCTTTTACACAATGGCATAGAGAGTAAATGTATAAGTGAGACACGCACACAGATGAGACATTACACGCAAAAAGAAAAACCATCAGTTACTACTTCGGAACGGTCAGTCGGCAAATGAACTGACAGGTGTGCTTAAACCTGGTTTCTTGAGCGCTCCAACCTCGCACTTCCTGGCGTGTTTTTTTTTCCACAAAAAGTGCAAATCACTACAATTATTAAGTGAAAGGTTTATCGTCATTCTGATTGTATTTCAAATATATCGCGTAGATAAAAAGTGCTGTTAATTGTTAAACACTGTGGTTTTATACTAAGTCCATTCGTGAACAGGATTGACGTCAAACGCCCTACATACGGAACCAAAGAATGACAGCATACCGGTATTGGCTTGTCTAAAACGACTGGTTGACAAAAATTTAAATGACAATTGAGTCTTTAGACGAGTAGACGATTATGATTGAAAATTTGGTGGAAATTAATCTGTGTTAAGCTAGCAAGAAAGGTGAACGGCGACACTCTTTATGTACATCCCTTATCAATGGATCCCCCATTCCTGGATTCATCCCTGGTTACCGGTTACCTCTGGAAGGACTCACAGACGAACGATGACAAGTTCAAATGCAACCTCCAGAGTGTATAGTATGCGCGGTGTAGTATAATTCTGAATGGGTGGAAACCCGAAACGGTTCTAAATATTCATATTCATGGGAAAAATAGCTATGCGTTAATATGATGTCATATAGTAAATAGCGACTAAACATTTTATTTCGGTAGACAAAGACTTAAGACACCGTGTCCGGCCCTAGAATGGGTGTTGTTTGCAGTTAAGCATTTCATTGAAAATAAGCTTATGGGCAGATAGCAACAGTAACCTAAAAAAGAAGAACGGTGTAATATTGTGACTGTATACTAGGCTGCACTGTCATCATGGCCTCTAGACCAGTTGCTAGTGTGTCCCAGACGCATTAAAAGTGGTATCAGATAGTTTGCATATATCTTTAACTTGAAACAGCTTTTTATCACCTGTTATTGGAAATTTGAGGCTAATTACTGAATAAACGAATACCAAATTTAAAGGTGTGGTCTCCGACAGTTTGAACAACATATTTTTCCTCAAATAACCAAATAAGTCATTGTTACCTGAAAGCCTTTTGCAAAATACTGCTCATTGATGTCCAAGATCTATGTGAACAATGAAACATAAATTCCCATTCTTTATTGCAAACCTGTATTTCCTATCTGAGCCACGCTGCAGAGACAGCTATTGTTAACTAGGTAAACCACGTGACAACTCACTTTTGAGATTACGTAATATCGTCATAAGGGTAATCCGCTCTGACGTTGGTATCTTTTTTAAGTAGAGATAACTAAGCTTTATCATAGATTTGGAATGATTGAACTTTTAGAGAGGTTTTATCGCGATTTGTACTGTCTGTCAATGTAGGCAGTGTTTAACGATTTAGGACCATCATTAGATCGTCAATCATCGCCTTATTACGCTACCTTTCGTAGAAGTTACGGAGCCACTTCGAGATTACTCGGCTATTTACGACATTAAATAGTCTCCAAAACTTAAATTATTGAAAGTATTCGCTTTTGAACACATTAATTTATTTTGATTTAAATAAGGATATAATTACGAATATTCCCACAGCGTTTTTTATTTTTTGTTTCTCAGTAAAACGCCTTAATTAAATGTCTTTGCTAATACTAAAGTTTAAGTGTATGCAGAAATTATGCCCTTATTCCCTAAAGCAGTGGTAAGGTATTATTCCATGAATTGAAATAGGCAAACTATCGAGTACCACCTATGAAGCGAAAGCTATTAAAACATGACATCCATTGTCAGACATTTCAAGTCGTAAAATATATCACTTAAAATGTCCATTATTATCAAATCTATACATAAGCACAAATGTGATTTTAGCTAAATTATAATTATATCGAAGTCAGAGCTGATTACCTGGATGATAATTCAACGTGTTCTCAAAGGTCACGTGGTTATCGTAGTTTCAAAATAACTTACTGTTTAACTATGTTAAGATATAAATTAAAATTATTAAATTTTTATTATGACAGATGGCGTGTAATGCTTTAATTTTCTCATGGATATAGGGCACCAACAAATAACACTGCGCGGGATCCTTCCGGTTATCATAATCAAATTGTGTCCCTACAATCTTGTGTTTCCTCTCACTGAACACCAATTGGTCAATTTTGCCGATACATGGTATTTTTGAAACAATTTACCAGAAAAATTAGTATGGTGACCCATGTTTTCATTATTACTACTGAATCAATATAGGTCTAAAGGGTAAACATGCAAAGTTTTAGGCAGTTTCTATAAAGGAATCATTTGAGTGAGTATCTCTTTAACTGTCGGATACCATCTTTAAGCTAAACAATGGTATGGGCTTTAAACAGAAGTCGAGGAGCGAACTACACACCACTGGCGCATTTGACTATTGCAAATACAAGTTACAGGTATGTATGTACATGTAGGCAGATTCAAGAACTGTTGCGGGAACTACACACCTCTGGCGCATGTGACACTGTGTCAGATGCCTAAGACTGAATATATATGTAGGCAGATTGGGGAGTTTTTCCAGCTAACCTGCGGTACCTCAATGGTTCTAACCAGATATAAGTCTGGGGCTTCTTTCACCAATAATTAGCTTGACGTCGCCCATACGGTCATAAATGCGTCGGTGTGAAGAAATAAAAAACAAACAAAAAAAGAACAACAACTATTCTATTTGCAAGTGGCTGTAAAACAGCAAAGCCAGTTCGTCTGCAGTATCTGTAGTCGCTTCATTATTTTAATTGCGTTGCAGTTAATGGTCTAGAAGCGAGCGGCAAGTGTTCTAGTGGGTTTGTGTAGCCGTAAAGTTAATCTAGAAAACATATAGAGCAATTACAATATCTGGCACCGATCGCATTTAGCTAAAAAGAGAAAATCCGCAATAATTGTATATCATGGTCAATAAATTAAAAAAAGATAATATCAATTAAACCCGGCCATCAATTATTAACGTTTCCCAATCAATTAGGTTATATTCTACTGCCTACCGCCTCCCGACCAAAAATGTCATTTTTTTTTTCAGGAAGGTTAACTGAGATTTGCAAAAATAAATGGAGACAACTCTGTTTTTATTCTGCAAATCCAACCTGAACAATCCTTGAATGTCTGGTTAATTTTCATCGGGTTAAACAGGCAGTTGGAACACGCATTTCTTTAAAATAATGTTATAAACTTTATCATAACAAAATATTGAAAATGTCATTAATATGAAGGTGTTTTGTCTTCTATTATTTATATTAGATAACAATGTTATCTTGAACGTACATGATGAAGTGTAAACACATACTTCCCTGAATAAGAATAAAATCACCCAAAAAAATTATGTATCTGAAACAGTTTGAAACAAGAAGTACAAGTATCTTGCACAGAGGACTGGCCAAAACAGTAGCGGCTGATCCCTGATTACTCGACTTTAATTCCAAATGAACTGATATGCCCCAAGCGAAAATATGTACACATCATTTATTTTGTCATGTTGAAATTAAATTACGAACATAGTAAAACAACATAAAATGAGCATATACCATAGATTAGGACAAAGTGACGCAGTTTTAAGAGCACTAACTTGACATACAGGTATATATTAACACTGGTTCATTAGATTTGTGTACTTTAAACTAGTTTTCTTCTTTTTCATAGTTTTAATTTTTTAACCAATAGTTATTTATGGATAAGGTAAAACCAAATGCCTCTTAAAGTTCTTAAGGCTTGAAATATGGTATCCAACAGTTTGAAAACTTATTTTTTCTCTCACGCAACCAATTATTGTTATGATCCAAAAAAGATACTGCGAAATGCTGTTTATTGGTGGCCTACATCCATTTGTAAATTAAAGCAGAACTCGCCACTTGTCATTAGATAAAGGCATTTCCTATCCGAGCCACGCTGCAAGTTAACTTTGTTTAAATATAAAAACAACAACATGTAGACACTTGCTTTTAAAACTACGTTACATAATCAGCCATATTATCAGATGTTGTGAAGATGTTGTCTTGCATGTATTAGATATAGGCAATCCGTCGGAAACTATCATAAACGGCAACTTACAACTCCTACGAGGTCGTGGGGTGGGGGTTCTGCCGCTGGTTTAGCGGCAGAGTCGCTGATTTGAAACTCATCTGACTTGTAAGCCTCTCACCGCGTGGGTTCGAGTCCCGATCTGAGCGGAAGCTTTAATGTAAATTAAGGAAGGACTTCCAGCTGACCTACGGTGCGCCAGTGGTTCTACCTAGAAATTTGTCTATCTGGGGTCTCCTTCATTAAAATAGCTGGACGTCGCTATATGACCATAATGTTTTGCTGCGGAGTATTAAAAACTAAATCAAACAAAACCCAACTAGACTTGTCGTCAGAAACTAGGACGTATTAGTAATAGACCGTTTTCAAACATTTTAATTACTAACGTGTGTTCTCATTTCATTTCTATGTGTTTATTCTTCTTTATATGCTGTCTAGATTGAGTGCCTTAGATTTATAATGCCAAACACATCAAACAGCACAATAAAGGTAGCGAGACTAAATTACTCTTTTCTGATTTACGAAATTCTCTTGATTGCTTTTAATTTTGTCTCTACAATAATAAAGAGCTTTAGATGGATTGCAGTGTATTACCGTACACGTGTCTAGAACAATATTGAATTGAGATCACAGCGTGACATTCAATATAGTCACGCTAGACAAATCCCGGATTGTTCTAGTCCCAGCAGCCATTAGTGGGGGACAAATTGTGAAAGAATCACCCCTGAACCTTCTACATTTGGTGATATTTCATCTTAATAATGGGCTAACAAATACAAGAAAACGGTTACAAACTTACTGCCAGAGACTTGTCAAAAAAGTGTAGTTCCTGATCAGAGAACTCACAGCGGGGTCTGGATAATCAAAATTCGCCCGTTCTGTCTAGGTCTGTTCAGTTCATGGTAAGCAGGAACGGAGTTAATGCATTCCAAACATTTCTCTCCGATCGATATCCGCTTCTCTCGAACATTGTATGCTAACGTTAATGGAAAAGTCAAGATTTAGGGAAACAGAACAATAATTACTGCAAATGGTGCGGAATAGGATATTGAATGTTAGGACTAAGACAGGGATAATGACGCTGTATTTATCTGTGGGAAAGGCTGCAGCTAGAGAAAGCTGCTTGACTGGAGCTCTACATTTAGCCGCGACATAATAATGCCACTTAAGATATTACTTACAGTATCAAACCATTTCTGTTTTCATATATATAATAAAAAATATGCGTCCAAATTGACCATGGGGCGCCGAGCGGTTAGAGTCTTGTGACTCCTTAGTCCTGGTCGGGCGAGAACTTTCATTTAAGAAAGTTTTTCAGCTCACATGCGACGCGCCACTGGTTCTGCTGATGCTGATCCTAACCAATACCCACCAATAATTAGCTGGACGTCGCCAATATAACAATTATTGTGATGATGTGATGTACACCCTGTTATTCAAATTCTAAAATATAATTACTTCAACAAATTACGAGCAGTAAATATGTTTCAGGACACATCTGTCATAAAAAAAAAATCTTGCAGTATGTTTTACAAGAGATTAGAGCTCATTTTAAGAAGCTGTGGAAAAAAATCTGTATAGATCAAGGTGTCGTAGTACAGCGGCCCTAAAAGGTAAAAACATGGACTACCATCCTCACGATTAAATGTGCTTTAAAATTTCGGCCATGAAATACTGAAAATATCGATCAATGAGCTTTGGATTACTCCTTTACGGAAAAAAGAGTAGCATAACATCAGCCTTCAAGATCAAGGAACCGTGAAATACCGGTTTACGGATCAAAAAAGAGTGAATAAACCTGTTTTACGGATCAAAGAGCCTTGAAATACCGGCCAAAGGAATCTAGAAGCCAAGAAATACCGGACTTACAAATCAATGATCCATGAAATGCTGGTCTTAAGGAACATTAAACTATAGAATGCTGATCTTATGGATCAAATAACCATAAAATGTTGGTCTAAATTCATGGTATACTAGTCTTGGGGATCAATAAGCCATGGTATACTAATGGATCAGCAAGCCATGAAATATCAGCCTAATGGATCAAGATGCCTTGGAATACCAGCCTAACGGATTAAACAAGCCGAACGTATCAAGAAGCCACGAAATACCGTCCTTACGAATCAAAAAACCATGGAATACCGACCTAACGGATCGAGAAGCCATGAAATTCCAGACTAACTGATCAAGAAATCACGAAATATCAGCCTAACGGACCAAGAAAGCCGAACGGATCAAGAAGCCATTATATACCGGCCTATCGGATCAAAAAGCCATGAAATACCAGCCTAACGGATCAAAAAACATGAAATACCGGCCACAATGATCAAGAAGCCATGAAATTCCAGCCTAACGGATGAATAAGCCATGAAATACCTTCTTACGGATGAGGAAGCCATGAAATACCGGTCTTACGGATAAAGAAGCCATAAAATACCGGTCTTACGGATGAAGAAGCCATGAAATATCGGTCTTACGGATGAAGAAGCCATGAAATACAAGCCTAATGAATCAAGAAAGCATGAAATGCCACCCTAACGGATCAAGAAACCATGAAATACCAGCGTAGCGGATGAAGAAGCCATAAAATACCAGCCTAATGGATCAAGAAGCCATGAAAAACCGGCATAACTGATAAAGCAGCCATGAAATACCGGCCTAACGGATAAAAAAACATGGAATACCGACCTAACGGATCAAAAAGCCATGAAATACCAGCTTTGTGGACCAAGAAGTCTTGAAATACCATCCTAACGGATCAAGAAGCCATGAAATAACGACCGTCCGGATCAGGAAGCCTCGAAATAACGGTATAACGGACCAGGAAATCATGAATACCAGCCTTACGGATCAAGAAGCCATGAAATATTGACATTACGGATCATGAAACCATGAAATACTGACTGTACGGATCAAGAAGCTACGCAATAACGGCCTAACGGACCCAGATGCCATGAAATACTGACCTTATATATATATATATATATATATATATATATATATATATATATATATATATATATATATATATATATATATATATATATATATATATATATATATATATATGTACACGTGTGTCTTCAATAAATGTGTGTTTGCTAAGTATGGCATCGCACTGAACTAACAGTTATGTGAAGACGACGTTACCTTGCAGCAGCTAGAATAAAATTGTAAGGTCGATTAAGTTGTACTTGTTATGCGGTTTGAATATCTCATTATTTCCATTATCTTCTTATTGAACCTCATGAGGGCGTCCAAACTAGTCCAGGGTCACGTTAATCAAACTGATCCGTCGCTTGTGAGTAATTTCTGAGTACTCTTCGGAAAATCAAGCTGTAGCCAATGGTCTAACTAAATAGTTCCCAGGCTCTGGCAGATGCGTTGGTCACACGTTTTCCCCACCGTTCAAGACACAATTAAATTTGTTCGATTGCTCTGGTGGCTAGAGGCACAGAAATTGAATTAGCCACTCTGCTACTTAACGATTTCCTTTCGAGACAAGAGTATTGGAGAGTTAGTGACCGAAAATCTACACTGCATAGAAATGGAAAATGGTCAGTTTTCGTGTGGCAATGAATTTAGGCAGGCTTGTTTGGTTTAGATGTGGATTTTACGTTTTTATTTGCAAGAAATTGATAGTATGTTTACGAAATGAATGAAAACTGTTTAGGGCAATGGTCAACGAAAGATCTACAAGAGGCGTTCAACATAACGACAAAAATAAGAAAATCAGAAGCGGCGCTTGCCGTTCTAAAACGTACACATTTTATTTGTACATGAACACACATTGTGTTTAAGTTTAGTTTGCTGATACTGTAAATATGGCCTATAAATAGTATATTTATTTAATAAATGTAAACGAAACATCACTTTTAAACAAAGACTTTGGCTGATGTTGTATTCTGAGTAAGAACTATCAAAAATTGCTTTGCTCATTGATTTTATCAAGCATTGTGATATTTGAACACAAAATGTCTATACATAGTGCGTTGTGCATGAGTTGTAGAACTTATTTTTAATTTAACATATTTTATCAGTTAACAGTAAAAATTTTGTGTTGTTGTTGATGATGAAGAGCACGAAAATAAAAATAAAAACATAGTCACAAGAACGAAATCCCTTCACACGTCGCAGGTATAAAAGTTCGACCGATACTGTCATTTTGGCCATTTTCGGCAATTACAATCACACACAAGTTCGGTAAATAATTTTATTCTCAACTTAAAGGAGGTATCGGACAGTTTGGACCAAAGTTCTGTTTCTCAAACAATCAAATAAATTGTATTAAATGGAAAAGGTCACGCAAAGACTATTCATGGATGTCCTACGTCTATGTGAAAAGTGAAGCACGACACACCACTCGTCATCACAAATATATATTTTCTATCTGAGCCACGCTGCACAGTCAGTTATTTATAAACTTAGAAAACCACGTGATCTCTTACTTTTCGGTTTACAGTCTATCATCATCCGGATTACTCGCTCAGACGTCGATGTTTATTTTAACAGAAATCCCCATCGTGCTTATTTATAGATTTGGACATTTAACTTAAAATTTAGAGCGACCTATTTCACTGTCACACAACTGAGGCAGTGTCAAAATCATACTAAGACGAAAGTTCGAGGTTGAAGAGGACGTTTATTAACCCGTTTTGAAAAGTATCAAACCCGTTCTGAAACTGTCTCTTAAAGGCTTTATTAATAAATGTTAATAAACAAGTTTAAAGAGGCTGTTTTATAGAGAAAATTCCCTATCGGAATGTGTCGTGTGTATGAAACTGTACTAGCACGCATGTTGTCATAGCATGGTTTGGTAAGGGTCTTTAAGAATAAACAACAGTTTCTCTACAACTTGGCGAATATGCTAACGTATTATTACGGTGCTACTTGTATACACACAAACTATATAACATTGCGGGGCAGTTTGTGTGTGCCTAATGTATTTGTTGATGTTTTAATTTTATTCGTGCATGAGAATATGTGATTTGGAAAATTATTAAATTTCAGAAGACAGTGAAACTGGTGTTTGGTAAGATATTGGCTTAAGTCGGAAATCTTAGACATTTATTGCTGTGATAAGGATACACCTAGATACTAATAAAATTTATTCGATTTACAAATGTACAAACGGACATACTTGACAGACTAAGTTCAAGATGTCAAATTACGGAATCTGGTAAGCACAGAATAAAATCATGGTGTTAGGCTTGTGAAGAAGGTTGAACATTTTCTTATTTAGGTTTCTTGTCCGAACAACCGTCGAACCTCGTTCACATTCTTCTCACACCGCATTTAGCAAATAAACCATTTAAGTAAGCACGTCGCTTTTTTGTCATGCTGTAAAAATCATAACTAGTTTGTGGCGTTGATCAATGTGCTATCCCTCGCACAAACTATGCAAGCTATTTCCGGACCGTTCTTACACCAAAGTAACTCACGGACAGCAGCACATCCGGTGTCATCCGTATTATTTTCGTCCGTACCCACCGTGATTGCCATCCGTAAATATGTGACCACTCCGCCATATGATTACCGTAAAAGTTTCATTAAAAGTATACACGTAATGGGCGAACGAGGACCGGGATAACAGAAACATTGTTCATTGGGCGAAAAAAGGTCAAAACATGCAGCGTAACAAATACAGTTCTTCATTATTTACTGAGAATTAGTCACGTATCGATGGACAATAAGTAGCGAACAACAAAGATTCAGAACAGACATCCTCAACGGGGTGAGGAGCAGGCTGAACTGTATGTATAGGTTTAGTTGAA
Source organism: Sinonovacula constricta (assembly GCA_007844125.1). Taxonomy (NCBI): domain Eukaryota; kingdom Metazoa; phylum Mollusca; class Bivalvia; order Cardiida; family Solecurtidae; genus Sinonovacula; species Sinonovacula constricta. Next base: position 54,048,736 of record CM017564.1, on the reverse strand, counting down.
GTTTGGTTACTTCGTGGTTGGTAGACTGAAGGTGTAAACGTCTGATCCGGAACTACTCTGGTCATATCGCTGACACATAAGTTTAGCAAAGCCATAGCGGGGCAAGAATCCCTTTCGCCTCCGTAGACAGAGGCGGAGAAACTAACTGCCGTTGTCGCTCTCCGTTCATACTCTTAGTCCACCAATTCAGTTTCCTGTATTTATCCATTTTCATAGCGCTGCACGCAAAATCGGAGAAAAGTGGCTAAAAGCGTTGGCTCAAAACGGAGTCAAGTCCTAGCTCTCTTATCAATAGTTTTGGGGTGTGTAGCTGTAAAAGAAAGCGTTCGAAAACTAAGCCGACTTTGAACAGTGTATGGTGAAATCGTCCATATTAAAGGAATGACGAGTTCACGCATGCGCATTGGAGTTCTTCTTGGAAAATATTCAATGTAAGAAAGAGTGACTTTGTTCTCTTTTAAGTGTACGTTTTCTTGACATTTAAATTCTTGGAGTATTGTGATTGATGGTGGATGTGTTTATGATTGGTTATTAAATAACGGAATATAACACCGTGGTAAGGAAATTGACAATGGAAAATAGAGGATGGTTCTGCTTAAAATGGCTCGTCATATGGTGCATCGTATGGATAACATGTGCAAATGGAAACCGGGAGTACCATTTAGGTAAGTGGTATTGTTTATAATTGCATACACTTGTTGACAATCCCTTTATAGTATCATCAAATGTTAAACAAATATTGATATTAAATATTATTGTTCAACCTTCATCATGCCACGTTTACTTATAAGCAATACAGAATCTCTTGATATTTTCTTACAAGTTCATGCAAAGGTGGCATGATATATCCATATAAACACGAACGCAATAAGCACAGACACTGATTTGAATTCTACCAGCGGAAGTTGACTGATCTGGATCTATTCTAATTGCATGTTTACCCTAATTGACTACACCTCATTGTTTCGCCCTAAGCAGACAAAGAATAACGAGAATTAATAAAACAACAAATATGGCGTCCTTTTGCAAATTATTCAAACACGGTTCAAACTGCTGCTTTTCATGGATGTGGGATTCAATGTTTGTTTTTAAATTGTATGCTAAACCATACATGCAGTTTGTGTTTCCTATCAGTATTGTATTCATGCAATATTTAATGTAAATACATATATCGGTGATTTTTAAGACTGTTTTGTGTGATTGTTGAAATTCTACTATCGGATATGTCCAGCAAAACTTTAAGTTAAAGAAATAACAACAGCAACAGCATGGAAAAATGATATTCACTGTACAATCCATCCTAACAAAGTTAGTCAAACTATGGTGGTGGCATTGTTAAAACAGCAACTTCAGCTTGGGGTTCAGCGTTCAGCTTGGACTTGAGAAAATGACAAAATACATTACCGCAGTTTTAATTATTTATGCAGAGACATGGACTTGTCTTTGCTTTTCCCGACTTTTTACGGCGAAATTCAACAGAAGCCTTATATAGTACACATATACATGAAATCACTTGCTTATAACATTAAGGCGACCCATTTATATCGACAATCTACACACGGTATTTATCTTACAGTAAATATTAAAACCATGAGGGCCTTTAAAAGTTAGTTAATACATGTAAGCATCTTTTATAACTAGATTGCCATTATTATTATTATTATTATTATTATTATTATTATTATTATTATTATTATTATTATTATATTATTATTATTATTATCATTATTATTATTATTATTGTCATTATTATTGTCATTATTACTTGTTATTATTTAATGATTATTATTTACAATATTAAAATAGTTATAATAATTAATTAAACATATATTAAATCGACTTCACAACAATTGTGAGACAATTCATTGCTAATTACCATTTACAGCATGAAATTACATAATATAACATATTTAATCATATACATTCAATTGTTGTTATGTATATGCGTATATATGACAGATTACCGCGTGTATGTTGAGGACATCTCACTGTTGTTCACTGCCGTTATTATGCAAAGATATAAAACATACTCTGAAACACTGTCTTTTAAAAATAACACAGCTTTTATATGATTTTGATGAAAATAAATTGATAATTTCGCAAGTTTTCGAAATTATGTAACATTTTCAAGGACATTTAACTGGCCCAGTTTAATCAAATGTAATTTAACTGAGAAAAATGAGGTGGAAAAAGGTTCAAATATACTCTTTGAATTAAGTATTCAACTTTCAGTTTTATTTAACGACTAAATAACTAGATCCATTAACGTGCATGTAGCATCATGACCTACTTTGACTAAGATAACGCTAAACCTGCCTAACTAGTGTTATAAATGCAACATGATAGGTTGTTATGACACCTTAAGTAGTAAAATGGATTAATCCTTTAAGACCCTAAAGGTAATGTTTGATCTAAAATCCATGGCTTAAAATCAGTGTACTGGAGGTGAAAGTGTCTTAAGTAAATTAAAACCAATATAAATATAAGTATTCTCTCAACGAAAAATGTACACAAAAACCAAAGACATTTACTGATTAACGGTGGAAATATTTAATCCTATTTTAATTCTATTTAAATGTTTTTCTTAAAATTGCTTTTAATTAATTGTTGTGGTCTAAAAGTTGTTGCTCACGAAAAACGTCGGACTACATGTAAACATTCGCATCATGAATGCTCTCTAGAACGACCTCTCACGTGTTATTTATTTAAATGGTTTGTAATCGGCATTGATTGTTTTCCATTTCAACGTCGACTGCGTGTTGTCTTTCATTTTACATGGGTTCGTAGCTTTGTCACAAATCCGGCCTGAAACAATTGTTTGGTTGTTGGGTTTAACGTCCCACCAACAGTATTTCAGTTATCTGGATGTCCACTTGAAGCAGATATAATGCTGCCTTCACTGTGTATAGCATGCCGTGAATACCTGGCATGATACCACACCCAGTCACATTGTCCTAACAAAGGGCCAACCAGACGTGGAACTACCATTATATTTGATTGAGCGTTAGCAAGGGCGCTATGCCACTACCACTGGTTACAACTTTGGTATGTCGCGGCTCGGGGTCGAACCCGGGGCCACCTGTACCTGGAGTCGACGCTCTACTCGGAACAATTGCCAGAAAATGATAACATCAGATTATTCACATGTAGTTATAAAATTATACAGGAAATCTGAACCCGTAGCGTCTCATAATAAAGCGTTTAGTTAATCCCGCTACATGTATATTGGTCTTATATTGGTTTGAAAATATGGCAAATAAACAGGCCTGAAATTGGTAGCATGTCTGACTCCTTATATGTGTCAATAAATCGTTCTGAAAAACTTTTGAGGATTTTAACGACCCTTAAACAGTCTTAAAGTCACCCGAATACTTTAGTCGTAAATTCCACTAACAAAACTATTCTCAAATTGGCAGCATGTCTTATTCCTGATTTGTGTCATTGAAATGTGCTGAAGTGAGTCTAGACAGTGACACGAGGACAATGTAAGACCCCTAGGGACTTACACGCCTAACAATACTTACACGCCTTACACGGGTTACATGTCGTACACGCTTTGCACGCCTTACTCGCGTTACACGAATACTATTTACTGATTAGCAAAGTGATGTAATTTGTGCGGAAAATTCATACTTTGGTCAAAGTTTAGACGAGTTTCGTCTAAATTTTATGGCAGTAAAACTCTTAAAATGTTCATTCTTTTCAAATCTATAAATAAACACGATTGTGATTCCTGCTCAATACAGACGTCGAAGTCAGAGCGGATGACGTGGGTGAGCTATAAAACGTAAGTGGTCACGTGGTTTTCTTAGTTTAGAAATAGCTAGCTGTGCAGCGTGGCTCAGACAGGAAATGCATTTTCACTATGCCGACGTAGTTATTACTTTTTATACAGGTGCAGGACACCAATAAACAACATTTCTAAACATGATCTGCTTAAGTAATAATGCTTTTTTGGTTGCTTAACAGTTATTTTGGTCCAAATTGTGGGATACCACCTTTAACGCCCTTTTAAAAGTCTTAAAGTCACACGAATGCTGCAGTAGGCTAAAGGAGGTACAGTGCTGTATTCAATTGGATAATATGGCATTAGCATTTGTAAACATTTGTAACGAATCATTCACAAGAGAAAATACCATAACACACGGTGTCTATAAATATTATGTCTACATTGTTTTGTAATTGAATAGTCATTATGTCATTATATTGTTATTGAAATGTAATTGAATAATAATGCAATTGTATTGGTTTTTAACTATATTGTAATTAAATATAACAATGTATGTCTCGGTCTTTCATACCAATAGGATCAATTTAAAACATCTGTTTTCAAAATTACAAAATAATTATACATTTAGTTTATAGACATTTGTTAATTAAACATCAAGCGACGTTTTTCTTGTGTCTTTTTTATATATATCGGAAGCAGTTGCATATATTCGTATGACATATTGATTCTTTGTGTGTATATTTGTATGCATTAAACAAAAAAAAGTTGCTTTTGCTATACGGAAAGGGGGCGGACGGGGTGGAGGCGCCCGTAGCTGAGCGGTTAGACATCGGAAATCCTCGGAAAATTCCGTCCTCGGGACAATCATTCCTCGGATGAATCTGGTGCAATAATACTTAATGAAATCACGATCGTTTTGTTCGCCGGAAGTCGGAAGAAGAATATACCTAAGTAGTTCGAACAAAACCTAAACACTGCCATCGTTTGACAGCTGCGTGTCTGCTGCGCTGGGTAAATTAAAATCGGATGATTTAAATTTGAAGCCGCCACAAATTAAAGTTTTACAGGCATCGTACTGTAGTAAGCTGTCACCTGGGCTGCCATCTTTGTTTTGGCGTCTGTCTCAAAAGAAGTCCCATATAGGGAAATGGCCGAGGTGAACCGACTACCTACATACATCCGAGATATGATATGTGATTTCATCCGAGGTGTTCCGATTGAGCAGTTAGAGTCACCGACTTGTTTATCAGGGGTCTTTCTCCTCCAACATTTAGATGTATGTCACCTTTTGTTACCATAATTGTGTCAGTATTTGTTCGGATATGTACTCAATATAGGTATAAGAGAATCGGAGATACATTCGTATTAGATTGCATCTGCATTGACAGTTATATTTAACAGTGAATCTATGCATAATTATAGATCTCTACATAAATTTAAATGTTTAAGATCCGCTCGCTTTTGCCTTTTCTTAGAGTGGTGTATTACATTGTATTATATACATTTTGATGATTTATGTTTGAAGTTTTCATAATGCAAATTTCTTCGTATTTGGCTCAAGTGACACCTTTATTATCTATATGTACATCTGGTGTAAAGATAATGTACACTATTATATGTACTTACCTTAAATAGAATTTCTGTTTTGTTCTGTAATTAGCTAATGTATAATCTTATGCCACGGGCGCATCAAAATCATCAGTACTGAATAGACGGTGTCTCTTATTTTGCCATGAACATTTCTGAACACCAAGTTTGTATCTACAAATTCCACAGCGCTTCATCATGGGAAGATCTTTTCAAAGTTATTGATTTGTTCACAGAAACCAAGAAAACGAATCCCAACGGCTGATATGATATCTGTGTCCGGATTTTTTGACGATGTATTCAGAAAAGCTCGCTCACAAAACAACACAATACGATTCTCTTTCTGTCTGGCGGACCGTTTTGCCTTCCTCGCTACTGGGTTGTTTAATTCTGTCGATATTTATCTGATACATTTATTTGTAACTTATTCAAATTCTGTTTTATTTTCTTACAACGATATGTAATTGTTACAAGAAGATAGTGTTTATATGCCAGATAATGATCAGCCAACAGTAAAAAACCTGAACAGAGAGATGAAAATGGAAGCTATCTGGATCAACACAATATCTCAAATGTTTTTATCATTTTTTTTATTTTAATGTTTTAGGGAAAAAGGATTAAAATAAATATGCTGTTTTTTTATTTTCTTAACAAACCACAGAACTAATCAAACAGAAGCATTTAAGTTTATGATGAACAATGTGCATGGAAACATCTTATTGTACATATGAACAGAAAATATCAACAATTTAAGTACATTTATATTTAATGTCAAACTTTTGCAAATTTGAAAAGAAACAAATGCATGCACATTGAGTTTTTGCATGAAACAAATATGCAAAGACCAAGGAAACTTTGGTCCAGTTATTGTACATAATTTTACCGTCGTATTTAAGTTGTTTCTAATGGGCGTCACATTTTAGACAGAGAACAGAACCTAATGACTTACTGTAACATTAAAACACGTAAGAAGATAAAGTATAAAAAATAAAATTGTCGCCTGACTTAAATACAAACATGAATTATTACAGTGTTAAGAAAAAAGTTTTAAAAGAAGCAACTGAGATCTCTACAAAAGTCTGATAGTCAAGTCAAATCAAAATGTTATTTACATAAGTTACATTTAAGTAATTGCCAAGTAAATTTTATAAATACATTTCTAAAGATAGCGATGTATATTCACCAAAATTTAAGACATACATGGAACGATATACAGAAAAGTGTTTAATTCATGGATATGCCCATACATGTACAATACAGTATCAATATAAAATGATTTATCGTGCTAAGAGTTATTGTTTTTTATGAATGTGCTTAACATACACATCACCGGTATACATGTACCGGAAGTAAATAAATCGCTTGTGGTAGATGTAAACACTTGGACCTGGCACATTCGAGAAATAGTAAAATGGAAAAAAAACGGACCATCAACAAAATAAAAGAACATAAAAGAAATGAAGATAGTGATAAAATAAGATAATGGACTTTCAAAAGAGCTCGTTAGTTAAACATAATTATCCATTTAAGTTTCCTCTATGACATTATTTATGTTCTCAGTAAATTGTTGACGTGATGAAGATGACAATAGATCGAATCTTTAAAACACGTTACTAGTCCATCACACGCCATCTGTGATATGTCTACCATTTGCCAGAATAAAGGGAGAAAGTATGCGTGTTTTTAAAGCATTTACCAAACACTGATTCAAGTACATAAAATGAAAAACATTTTTGTTTTGTTTTATTTGCTTTGCTGACAATATATAACAAAGTTAAAAGTTAATAAGTTACACCAAAATTTTTTTTGTGGTTGACTGCTTGTTGTTGTTATTTGTTTTGGAGAAACATCTATTTATTGGTCATTATGGCGAAGTCTACCTAGATGGAGGAGGAACCCACACAAACTCTAGGTAGAACCACGGGCGTACGACGGGTCAGCTGGAATACTTCCCCACATGAAACGTCCAAGTGACTCGAGCCAAACGGTAAAGGGCCATGAAGTCAGAGGAGTTTCAAATGGGCGATTCAACCCATTAGGTCACTGGCGCCTCCTTTATAACGATAAGACAATCAAGGACGACGTCTCGTCTAAAACTGAGCAAATGTCATTGCTTTGCCAATACTTCTAAAATTAACTTATTATGCGTTTGTTGAGGAAATGATGCTTTCTGTTTGTTTGTTGGGTTGATCGCCCTACTAAGAGCCGTTCAGTTATTGGGAGACAATTAAACGAGTTGAATCAACAAAATAAGTATCCGCTTCACATTATTAACATATCGTGTATGAGTCGTAAAAACGGTATTTCACTCGATGGTAAAAGTATGGCTTTCATCGTGGCCGTCGTAACGATATTGCAGTAAATGGACTTTTCAATGAGGAAATCGAAATCGAAGAATCACTTTTATGCTGTAGTTATAATGCATCTACGCTTAAGACATGGCAATGCATCTATGCTTAATACTTGGAGAGTCAGCAAGAAAGGCATGTAATTGCATTAATGGATGTCTTAATGGTAGTTTGTATCACTTACTAGACCTGCCATACGATGCTATAATGGCTTTCTTTCAATGATAAAAAGTGTATGATCTAACCCAACGTGAATATGATTTGAGTACGTTTTAGAATATAATGTCATCTTCGTGTACTCTCTGCAAACAAAGAACATTTGTATTGTATGAAAAATGCTTTGATATTCATATAATTAAGCTTAAACCTGCTAAAATGCTTAATACCTAAATGCTTAACGATAAAATATGCATGGTTTTGATTTTCTTTGTATAAACCATTATTATATCAAGATTTTACTTGTTTTGTCTATGTGTCATGCATCTATGTTTTAAATGGCTAAAGACACGCACTGTTAACATACGTATAAAACTTGAAAAACAGCTTGAATTGAAAAAAACTGCATTGAAGAGACATTTACACCTTTAAGTATATATTTATGACGGAAACAGTATGCATTATTATAATAACGTCACAAAAGCAAGAAAATTAAAGTATAATAAACTGGCGGTTTTTACTCTTTTTTACGTTTTCATGCTTTTATTTTGGTTCGATGTTTGTAGGTTATTCATACTTTGGTATTTTAGTCATCCAGATATAAGTTAACTTGAATACTTTACACCCTTTGAATATGAAATGTAAAAATATATAATTAGGTAAATATACATACGAAGAAAGGGATATGCCCAAAACGGTGTGGTGTGAAGTAGTTATTATTTTCTATATTATTCATGGCCTATAAAAGTGTGACTCGTTGAAATTAGTGTACTATGTTCAACGCCATAAAAACAACAACAAACAAACAATATCAGCAGGGCTGTTCTTTTCTAGTCCCGGAATAGTTACCTGGACAAAAATGACTTGTACGAAAATTTGCGTCGTTTTCAATTAACGAACACAACAACACCATTGTCATCTACAACTAACAAACAAGATATAACAACAAGTTGTTTCTTTAATGTTATGTCTAGAAGCGTTTCCATACATGTCCAGGATGTCGGGCTACCGTATATTTCCAGCCCTGGTAATCAACAAATATTTAAAAAATTGTTTGGTATAATATTTTTTTCATATCACGGTTTGCAATTTAAGAATGGAACAAAGCATATAAAAGAAGAAGAAGCAACAATACACGACAAACTTTATTATTACAGGAACAGATCATAAATATCGTGCAATTTCAATCATTTTTAAAAAAAAAACAACAATAAAAGTGGGAAGTGTACAGTTTATCTCCAGATCTGTTAAGCAGGTCACGGGCGGATTTGTTTGGGTGGTGGTGGGGTGTATGAATCAAGATCCATTTATCTTTAATATATATATATCCAGTTGTTACTGCGGTATGCTTGTCTACTGGTAAGTATATATATATATAACTTGGACCTTACCAGTAGACAAGCAAAAATTTACTTTAAAAGCTTACATTATGTGTTTTCACAACTCTACTCTTTTACTTGATTGGTGGGGAGATGCATCCCCCATCACCCCCAATGGATCCAACCCTCTAAGCAGGAATATCTCAGGCTTGAGCAAATAGTGACAAGCCAGATCACCCAATTTATAGGAACCGCACATTTAACTAATTATTCCACTGCAATGTTTCGAATTGCTTTATGTTAGCATATAATTTTATTTCTTATAATAAAGACTGTGCAGCAGGATATGGATTATGTTACAGTGTTGACTTGTATAAAGTCAAAGCTCTACTTTCTCCGGAAGTTATGCTGTTAAAGATGGTATCCAACAGCTAGCCTTTGTCAAATACATGTACATATAACCATACATCGAACTATTGCTTTGTGGAATTCGGGAGCACTTTCTGCATACACTCGTACTTTAGGCCAAGTTAAGATGATTTTGTTTAGCTAAACAATTCGCAAGAAATCACTCTTAATGTTCCATTTTTTTCCCAAATCTATAAACAAGCACGATAAAAATTGATAAAAATTGATATCGACGTCAGAGCGGATTACGTCGATGATCATTATACCGTGATCACAATAAGGAGTGGACTCTTATCCATAACGATTTAAAAAAACACAATTCTTGAATAAAATTTAGCATCTGTGATTATGAAAAAAGTAGAAAAAGACAAAAATAAAACAAACAATAATGAAGGCGTCTAACCCATTACCTGGTCTGTGCTTTGTACGGCTCTGCAGACCGTACCACTGAATATTGGTACGTGCTGTTCAATGTCGCCTTGTTGGGAATTTGATTGTCATCACCGGCCGCAATAGCTCAGGTGGTAGAGCGTCAGCTTGCGGATCGGGAGGTCGCGGGTTCAAACCCCGGCCGGGTCAAACCAAAGACTTTTAAGTTGGTAATAGTGGATTCCCTCCTAAAGCTCGGGGCCAAGGGGACAGCATTACGCCAATCGGAACACCTCGGATAATTCACGAATCATCTTTCGGATGTATGTAGGTAGTCGGATTACCTCGGCCACTTCCCAAAATGGAACTTCTTTTGTGTCAGACGTCAAAACACAGATGGCAGCTCGGGTGACAGCTCACTACAATACAATGCCTGTAAAACTTCAATTTGTGGCTGCTTCACATTTAAATCATTCAAGTTTAATTTACCCGGCACAGCAAAGACACAGCTGTCAAACGACTCGATTGTTTATGTTTTGTGCGAACTACATTTTAAGCATATTCTTCTTCCGACTTCCGGCGAACAAAACGATCGTGATTTCATTAAGTATTATTGCACCAGATACATCCGAGGGATGATTGTCCCGAGGACGAAATTACCCGAGCAGTTCCGATTGAGCATTACGCCTGAGTCGTCGCTGTCAGTATAATGGACCGGCTGGGTTCAGTCCCTGGGCACCTTATAAGTGCCCCTGTGCTATAATGATAGAAATATCGCTGCACAGTATCGGCAAAAATGCCGGCTTATCAGTTCTTTTGAATTTTAGTCTGGCCGAAGAGATCAATCGCTGTTGGTTTGATAAGTTTTCTTATCATATATTGCTTGTTTTATAATTGTTTTGCATAAAAACCATTGTTGTTGTTGATTTTAAAGATAATATGGTTTTAAACTTTGCTGCTTGAGCGGCGTTATAGGGTACAAAGGATGTACATGTACATGTACATTATTGGAGACATCTACCATGCAAACGTCATGGTAACTGTAGTCATCAAAGGAGCCAGTTATAAATATGATTTAAATTTTGTAGAAACTTATAAAAGTACGAATCCCTTTTTACCTGTAGGCAGTTAAAAACGAAAGGCAATAGAAATAGCCAATTTCTTTAAAAAAAAAAGTAAAAATGGACTCTCATAGATGTATTTCAGATATTTGTTACAAAGAGTGTGTCAATGTCTATCCCATGTTTATAGTTTCGACAATCGAGTGTATACAGAAAAAAAGCTCAATAATTCACTGCCGGAAAAAGGCGGTCTTTATTTAGCCCATCTGGCAGTATATTGGGTTCAATGCTTTCTTAACCAAAAGTACGTCCACGGGGGCATTGTCCATTTGCGTCTAACTTGAGAAACAATGTCCAAAACATATGGTATGACACTAAGAATAGTCACGTGTTCCCGACACTATGACATCCGGTTTTTCAATACATTTACCATTGGTGGAGGAAATTCAAGACAAGTGCCTGGTAACAACCCCCGGAGAACAGCTGAAGAACTTTCCCACATAAAAGTTGCACAAATTAAATAACTTTTGACCAGGGATCGGATCACCATCCTTGAGAATCTCAAATTGCATCTGTTATAAAAGTTCAGTTTGACTTTAGAATAATTGTATATTTGCAAACGTTCATATACGCTGCCATATTCAGTAGGTCAGCGCACATGCACATTTACAAGTATGTAAAGAGAACAACTGTTTGGGGTTAACTCTTAGAAAAGGCAATTTGTCAAAAGAATTAGTGTGAATGTTTTTAGAAAAAAATATAATTAATACAGTTTCCTCTGAAACAGTTTATGCATGTGTAAATATGATGATATATTGACCAATACAGCACACCTTGCGATAACATTTACAACCAAAAACAGTCGGCAAAGCAGTTGCCATAATAATTGACATATTTGTAAGTTAACCCAAGTCCTGGATAAAAATAACATTGGAATAAATTTCAATATTTTATGAAAATGTTAATAATACATTTTTACAAATATTATACATTTGATTGTCTAATATATTTACTTGGCATGTACCACACGGTGTAACGGTAGGTCTGTTTCATGCATCATAAATACAACTGAGGATAAATTCCTTTGAAAAACATTTCCAAACAAAAAATGTTGATGTATTTTTTGATAAGTCCAGTAAAATGAATGTTTATGAAACAGAAACCTCGAAGACATAGTGACCATCTCATCGTAGGGTCATTTGTTCAAAACCCTGCTATTGCATATTCGAGTTTTTTGTTACGATTTTGTTTATAAGATCTGTATAAATAACATTCCTTAAAAAAAGAAATACGAATTTCTATACTTTGAGAATTATGATATATAGAGAATACCAGGTTAGTGTTGATATAGATAAATGTTATCATGCGAGGCTTGCCGAGTGCTTTCTGATTTTCGGGCCGAGCATGATAACATTTATCTATATCAACACTAACCTGGTATTCTTTTTATTCCACCATCAACAGCTTTCAAAGGGAAACATTTAAATTTACCACTACTGCTCCTCCCTTACATGATCTGACATTCCAATGCAATACACGAAATTCATGTGCGAGCAATAGAGTAATTCGGCTGTAAGAAATAGTTCTATTTCACAATAAGAAAATAAGAAAATAAACATGTTATTTATTTTATTTTATTTGCGCTATACATAAGGTTGTAATTTTATTGATTACGATAACTAAAATTAATGGTTAGAAAAAAAGAACAACAAAAATCAAGGTTTGTGTGTGTGTGTGGATGTAACAAACAATAGCTCATGGATTTTAATTGTTGATGACATTGAAATTATGAACATTGAATATAGCGCTTTAAAAATTGAAGATAGGTGTGTTTTTGACAGGGTGACTTGCGAAATTTAGAGAAATGTTGGGATTGGAGGTGGTGGGTTGGTGTTCATGTAAATACGTCTAGAAACTGTGATTTTTAGCACATTTGTCCAGATCTGTGCAGTCAGCTGTATTTGGTTCGATTAAAGATCGAGCTCTATCTAAACCATTTTAATGTTCATCATGTAACGACATTTGATCATCAGGGTCTGTCCTAAGATTAGGCAGATGATGCAATCTGAGACAGTCACCACAGATTCAATTTCCTTCTCAAAAATGTTCGGATTAAAGCCAGATTTTGCCTCGAAATCCTCGTCGCTCATCTCTTCAACACTGCTTAGGTTTTTACGCGATTCTTCATCACATTCTTTCAATTCACACTAAATAACATCAAAACAACGGGGACTCGCATGATCTGACATTTCGACAGTTGTTTTTATTTTTGCAGACTTCAAATTCGTAATTTATTGATTTTATTACTATTACTAAACAATTTTAATCATGTACCTGTAATACATGTTGTTTCATTTTCTGATAGATTGTTTTTGTTTTCAAATTTTCTATATCATTGTTAAATAAAACTTCGGAAGATCGCGAGGAACTATCCCGTTAGCTCAGTCGGTTAAGACGCAGCTACTTAAGTTTTCAATCCTGCAGGACAGAAATCGAAACCGCTCTCATCTTTTTTTTAATAGCCTCTTTTGCTCTATTTAACCAATTTTTATAGATCTATTATGGATATGTTTTGGTTGACCACAATCAAAATTACGGGATAAATGAGTTTCGTTCTCGTAAACACTCCTGATCGTTTCGTAAAAAAAGTAGTCCGGCTTGGAGCAGGTGCGCGAATATCGGTTGATAAAGCTCATCTTTATCACACGGGTTATATCAACCGATATTTACAGAGATGGTGGGATAAAAAATATCCGACAGGACATTTAACGTTTTACACTGGTTCAATTTAAGTTCATAATAATAAATAAAAAAGTGTTTACGATTCCACTTGTTAACTTCGAAGGCTGTTGACTTGTGATTTTTAATAAGAGCGTGTATGTACTTAAATTAAACAGGTGCAATAATTGTTTGCTGAAATGACAAATGACATTCCATACTTTAAGAATCACTAAATGCACTTCCTTTACAGGAGTACAATTTATATCATTATGCTTGCAGATCATGGTCATAATTTGAACGTAAGTTTCAATTGTGACTGTATTCTTTTTCTCATACGGCTTACCACTCTAATCGTTAAGGTGTGTTCATTTCTAATATTTCGAATATTTTACTAATAAAAATGAAGCTTCCAACAATATAGCGTAGCTTGCAATTATAATATCGTAGCAGGCATTAATAGGAATTCGCAGCTGTTTGGCAAGGTCTTGTTTAACACAAGATACCGAGTACGCCGATATTAACAATGCAGATTTTAATTACAGATGTATCAGACAACAAGAAAGAAAGTACATAGTCGCACCAGAGTTACAGTTCGTTCCTATAACATATTTATGTAATTTTTTCCCAGGATTGTCATCTTGTTGTTTAAAGAGCATGTTTGTTGCAGCACCTTGGATGTCTCACACCAGTGCTCTTTCCAGCAGATAGTTTATTGAATAAAATAGGTCCTCAAGCCTGCCAGTACAAGAACTACAAAGACATAAATACAGACGTGTTTAAATAGCAAGCACAGTGTGCAAAACTATATTATATGACAATGACTCATTGACTCACTGCAATATGACTCATTTAAATATACCACATCATTGTCGGTTGACTAAAAGAGGTGATGTCTCTTTTATTAGCATATACATTCCAATACCAGTAAACGTTGTACCAGAAAACTATTTTATGCGATAATAAAAACAAAAACACAATATAAATGGCTATTCTTGCTTAGTTTAGCACAGAAAGACATATATCAGAGTTTCATTAAAGTCGTTATTCAATTGTTGAAAATGTCAAAAAGATGTGTACTTTTTGTGTCGTTAAAACGCCTAAATGAAACAAAATGAATACAGAAACCCGTCTACGTATCTATGTTATTAAGAACTGTCATATATGCATTTGCTAATGGAGTACAGTGTGTCAAGGAAGTCTTTAATGAGCTGTGTGAATACGCTCAAATGATAATGGGCTTGATCTACTTGCTGATAAAGTGCTGATACAAGAACGTTCTATGGTGATGCCTATGCGTGCAGCAAAAATTATACACGCTATTAAACATTCATTTGTTAAAAAAATAATTATCTTTGTTTTTGACCACGGAACCTTATTCTGTGTGGACACACAAATCAGCAAAGGTGACTAGTTGTAAAACGACAAAATATTGAGGTGATTAAAATATAGGGACGTCCCCATCTACGCATAGAATTAGCTAAATTTCCATTTACAGCGACTTGTACTCATTTCAGCGAACACTGTATGTACTTTGTACATGACACTTAAACAATACGACCAGAACTTTAAGATTATAAACATAAATGCATCACTATCCTGAAATGCAAATAGTTCTAATAAATGACGTATGAATACATTACGTTTATGACCATATGCTTCGTCTGAACTTTTTCAAATTTCCATGGTTTACAATGGCTATAATAGGATATAATGTACTGAAAAATTAAAAAAATACACCAAAAAAAACCCATCACAAGGCTCTTGTTCTACCAACCAAACCACAACATAACTTTTAAAAGGCAGACTCAACACATATTATTTGTGATGCTTTTGCCAAAAAATATCATAACGAACTACTTTATTAATAATTGAGCCGCTATTTTGTTGTTGTTATTTTCGTTATTAGTTCCTGCTAAACAGGCAACCGTTTAAACCCTTATTCTGATAAACACGACTTAATCATTCTTAGCCAAATAGTGTAGATCTTGATCAGCCAGCTCCCAATGCACTATTTTCCGTTTTGACGGCGTAATTGTGTTATCTTATCTTTAAATGTTTGTGTAGGTAAAAAAGTTAAGAATTATATATGGGTAATTTACAAATGTTTCGTTGATAGAGGTTAACCCTTTCGTGCCTGCATTTGTCATTTCCTTTGCAAAACATATACAATTATAACCCTTCTTTTGGCCAGAATCTACACTACATATTTTTTTGTAGACTGGCTTTACCTGAGATTTTTATCATAAACTGAACATACGTTTAATACATCTTAAATACATAAAACTGTTTCCAATTAAATCAACACAATGTGTGATTTTTTAAAACAAGTACATGTAGTATGAATTAAAGGCTTAAACAATTGGACAATGCAGCACGTCTGACTCTCTGTCATTGTCAGGCTCCTTTACAAATAATCTCATTTCCTATTTCAGCCTTTGTGTTGAAGTAGAACAATTACTCCAATCTCCGTGATTAAAATATAAATGACCAGGAGTCTCTCCCACTGAATGCCTCTGGGGCATTGGTATAATGCAACTATTCGTTTTATGTAATTAAAAATATGGATTCTCCGCGGGATAGACTGGTTATTATATTTAGATGTTATTTATTTGAAAGCTTTCATAAGTCAACAACTATGTCCCTTATCATGATATGTTTATTTTCAAGCAATACACATCCTCAATTAATGCTAACAGCTAGCTGAAAAGCAAGACATATTGCTAGCAACACAACAACAAAACGGGCAGATCTTGATCAGACAGCCCCCCCTCCCCCCCCCCCCCCCAAGGAGCTTTCTGATCTGGATCTGGGTTTTTGTCTACGCCATATAAATTTGTTTGTAGCAGTAATAAGGTTCAATAGTTTAATGTTACTCCGAGGAAATGGTGTGTTTTTTTCTTGATAGGGAGAGTCTGGCTATAGCATTGATACTTCAATGCGTTCGTACGACGAGACAGTTAACGTCCTATCAGGAAATATTGTTTATTTAGATGACTACATGTAGTCTCTTTATTTTTATAAAAAACACAAACTCGAGGTAAATGCTATGGATACATATAATCTCTTTACAAGTTTATAAAAGCTAATGTGTACATATCATGGCTTTCTCAAATAGTACTTTTATAAGTTTATATATGCTATTATGTAAATGTAATGGCTTTATATAGTATATGTATAAGTTTTTAAAAGCTTTCATGTAAAATTAATGTTTATGTCTTGATATAAGTTTGTAAAAACTGTAATGTGAAAGTTATGAATATGTATAGTCTTTGTTTAAGTTTATAAAAGTTGCAATGTGAAAGGTATAAGTACGGTTAATCTTGGTATAAGTTTGTAAAAGCTGTAATATGAAAGTTATGAGCATGTATAGTCTTGGTATAAGTTTGTAAAAGCTATAACGTGAAAGATATGAGTTTGTATAGTCTTGGTATAAGTTTGTAAAAGCTAGTGTCAAAGTTATAAATATGTATAGTCTTGGTTTAAGTTTGTAAAAGCTGTAATGTGAAAGGTATGAGTATGGTTAACCTTGGTATAACTTTGTAAAAGCTGAAATGCGAAAGGTATGAATACGTACAGCCTTGGCTTAAGTTTTTTAAAAAAATGTGATGGCGAAGTTTTAACTACGTATTGTCTTTCTATAAGTTTATATGAGTTTATAAAAATCTAATGTGAAAGTTATTGCTGTATATATTTATAGTATTTTATATATTTATAAAATATCATGTAAAATAAAAGTTATAACACTTGCTAAAGAAAGTTTATAAAGTCAACAAATTAAGAATCATTATAAAGATGATTGTTTCCTCAGTGGAATAGACTGGTTTACATGTCTAATTGAGAGTTTTTATACTTATACACAACAAACGTGATAGTGGAAGCGCCATCAAGCAGGGATTTCTTTAAAACAAAATTAACCTTAACAATAGCTAAATAACTCCAACTAAAGATCTAACAGAAAGTTGATATCTTAATTTTGGTGTTAATTATATTCCTATAATGATAGACATGTCATATAAGCAAGACAATTGTATATATTATTGTCACTAATTCAGTCTACCTGAGCAACGTCAAATAACCATGAAAGATTAAACCTATAATTGAGAATTGCTTGCTGTTTCGCGCAAAGGTCAAATTAATGCTGAAATAAAATGTTTGAAGATAATGATCGTATTTCAATAATATTTAGAAGGTAGCAGCAAGGATAAATATCTGTAAAGCAGTTATGCCAACTACACTAGATAAATGTTAGTCAAACCGACATAACCATAGTCGTTTGTTTTATGCTGTCATTTCTTCTTTTTGAGGTGCGAGGTGGTGGTGTATTGCAAACCAACAATTTTTGTCCCGTGAAGACGGGGTTCACTTGAATCAGAGTTGGTTCTTCCTTGTCTACATTGGCATGGCATGGTACCATTATGCCAGACCATCCATTTTAAGGCATCCAAATCAGATCCATATTTATCTTTTGCCACAGATATTTAGCATTATTATACCTTGGAAGTCACCCTACATTTATTACTAATCAGTAGCTATGAAAAATCAAATTCCTCAGCGATGTATTTCAATAGAACTCCTTTCTACTTTCTATTTTACAATGAACAAAATAGATCGATCTATTTCACTAAATGGTTTTATTTCCAACTGAGCATGTGCAACAAACCACGCATTTTGGGTTGACTCCTCCCCTTGCAACGACAAGTTTGAACACGTCAAGACGATTGACAGTTTGATTGACAGTTTTATGGGGCGGATTATATGTCATTTTGGTAGAACAGGTAGAAGTGAGGCGGGGACTTTTAAGTCGGATAGAATCTATTAAGGCATTTCCCTAGAAAATAGAAGCCTGCACTCGCTGCGCTCGTTTCGGCTTCTATTGTCTATAGACTCTATCCTATACTAATAGGCTCATGTTAAATTCCCTTTGACGCTGATGTAAGTAGTTTTGAATATTGCCCTCTGACATGTAGAAAGTGCCATGTGACATCATTAAAATACCCTTACCCGCGTCTTAAAATAAAAAATAGGGATTTTCCAATGGCTAAGTCAAGTAGGGTTAATAAGATCTTGAATAAAAAATGTTTCAAGTGTCCACCAAATCAGACCTTATCAGAAGACAGAATCAAACCATGCCGTTGCTAGTTCTTTCATCCATCTCAAGAGGCAGATTTAATTAGACAAGGTGATGCCAAGAACACGACAACGACAAAGCGAGTGATATCAGTATTATATGTAAATTCGTGTTAAGTGTAACACACGTTTGTTATTTCTACCAGTTATTTGTTCGGTTTAGTTAAATAAATATCACACCACACAGAGGATTATAGCTCACGCTGTCTCTGCTCTGTATGGCAATGTCGACCTTGACTCACGTCTCGGTCTGCATTACCTTTCAATACGTGCTTTCAACCACCATGGGTATAATATTTATATAGTGTCATTTCAAATCTTTACATGCTGCATTTGTTAATAACCAATACAGAATCTTCATGCAAGGATAACACGATAAATGATAGAGACTTTGCATAAAACAGCGCAGAACGATACTATGGCAGTTACTTAACAATATTTGCCTATATTCTAATTAATTCGCAGCAGGTTGTGAGTTATTGCTGTGTTTTAAGAACAGAACTGGAACCCGTTTCCCTTTTTCCCGGAACCTGAGGTCAACATCATTCTAAGAAATGACTAGAAAAATCAGTACATGTCCTATGAGAATTCCCACAAATATTAAAAGCACAATTAATGTGGTAGATGTTACTGATTAAAATAGTACAGCGCGTTGACAAGACTTACACATAAATCAAGTATCATAACACAAAAGTAGATTTTCAGCAAGACCCCACTTCTTTTCTATTGTTTATGAAGTTAATGTTTCAAAGTGGTGCCTCTCTTATTGTATTACATTTTACAGAATGCAAATATATCAACAACAATAATGATGTCTAAAGAATAATGTTATCTTCCCAAGCATGTTTGTCAAAGCCCATACAGTTTTCTTGCAAATTAAATTATTTGCAGAAAATCGGGTTATATTAATTTTCTGGAAGACATGCGAATTGCTATATCGGTAAATAACTAATTCTGTACGTTTGTCCTTGCGGTTTTAAAGATTCCGCAATACAAAAAAAGAAATGGCTTTATTATGTTCACAAGATTCAATGTACTTTTAAGTATATTGACTGGACTTTTTACCGCAGACCGTTCCGTCTTCGTCTTTAGCAGGCCTTTTACAAACAATGTATACCGTCTCCTATATTACCATAAATTTACCCCCAATTCCATAATGCGTCTCACTGTCCATATTTCACTGTCAAATTCCGCCTCTACAAGCAATGGCGTATGTTTGCCGATAAATGGGCGAGTGTAGTCAATTCTTTCGTTATTTCTGAGGAGGAGTTGACTTTCTTTAGCAAGTGCCATCAATAATGAAACCTCCGGGAGAATGTATCGATCACTTACACGTACGGCAGCCTGCGGGAAGGTTTCCGATTGTTCTTAGCCTGCATACCATGAATTTCGCCAAACATAGGCAAATTGTGCAGATCTTGATTAGCCAGCTTCCGCAGGCATTTGTCGAACTAGGAACTAAACTATCTGCTGCTCAGTCTTAAGGTACAAGTCATGATATCAATGCATTAATTTGTAAGATAATAAATAATAATGTATGATGTGCTTTAAGCAGCTGTAGCGGGTTAAGGGACAGCATCCATGCCCCATTATCGTGTAAAAATTTGTGGGGCATTAAATCCCATTATAATGGACTCAAGGAGAAGCCGATATGGGGAATTGAAATAAATGGCCGCGTTCTGGGTCGTGAAGATAATATCTGAACAACAATAGTTGTATAGCATGTATATTTTCGTGTATATATTCGTGATACTCTCTTGCACGTAAGCGATTTTTGCTGACCTCTGGTGCATATAAGATGGACAATTTATCGCAATATAGTGACACGTCAAGATATTATGCGTTTGCAATAAATTATCAAATGTTTTAACATCGGCAACGTGTCGGAGCATGGTCCCACGGGGAAAGTTTGACATCTAGAATGCCGCAGATGCGTTCTGGTGTGTATCTGGACAATACCTGCCCCAGTTTTGCATATAAAGTTTACGCACAGAGCAACACAATTCGTTCTTTAAATTTATGGAAGCTATTTCGACAATCAGTGTATATTTAATAACTGGCGCATTTTTTGCGCATGCACAGTTTGAAGATATACTAAATCGTTGAGCTTAAAACCGCTCAAGATAGTGACGCAGTAATTTATCATTTTAGGTGTGTATGCATTTATTCATTCAACTTAGAGATACTTCAAATCTTAACATACAATTAGACAGATATAAACACCAGACAATTCAAACACATGTGCACGTAGACAAAAGACAAGAGCAGGCAAGGAAAGGATATGACACGTAAGAACAGTTGCATCATGCTACTAAATGATGTTGGTTAATATCACAGAGGTGCTTAGGACATTATAAGTAAAACAAAGGCATTATATCCCTTGTGTTAACTATACAATATATAAGGATCAAGGTTGAAACCAAGTGGATCCCAATTACATGTATAGTTTTCTTTTAATGCGGGTGATGATTTTTGCACATAAATAAATAAAGTGGTCACAATTACATGTGAATAACAGTAAATAAACAACAAAGAGCATGTCGTATATTCTTTCAAATTCACAACGTGTGTTAAAATACATAGGAAAATGATGCAATAAAAATATTTTTCATGCTGTATACATATTATGGATGAGATAAAAAAAAAGAAAGACAATTAACTATGCGTACGGCCGGACACATTTTCCAAAGAACAACACATACATGTGCAATTGTATTTTTTTACACGTTCAAAGTTTCAAATACAATTAAAGTTGAAAGTAATACACACGACGCCTTGATCAGCGCGGGAACTCATAAAGACCGGTATAAGCACAATGGTACCGATTGTCGCCATCCAATGTCATAATGGTTAGCTTTGATGACCTTACTGAAACAAACCATGTATTCAACCACTTGACGTTACAGTCTATATACATAATTTCGATCGATTGGTGGTTGACAAGTATAGAAGAATTTTAAATGTTAATTTGTTCTTCATTATTCAGAAAACTATTAAACGTCAAACAATCTTTTAATCAAATATTCAGTCGGGATTCATATGTGGAGTCTCTACAATAAACTAGTTTGTTTAAATTTATAACGCAGTTTGTAAACCTGTCGATGAAGGTAGAGAGGTAATGGCAGTATTTTGTGATATTTTCAGAGCGTTTGACCGCGTACATGTAGTACATAAGGGTATTCTTCTATT
This sequence comes from Sinonovacula constricta, assembly GCA_007844125.1. NCBI lineage: Eukaryota > Metazoa > Mollusca > Bivalvia > Cardiida > Solecurtidae > Sinonovacula > Sinonovacula constricta. The sequence continues at coordinate 54,026,721 of CM017564.1, read as the reverse complement.
TAAACTTTCTGATCTCAGTATGCAAGGTCCTCTCTTGCTTTGATTTAAATTTTCTTCCGCCGTGAAAGAGATGTCTTGCAAGCACACCTTCTGACTGGTGAAACATATCTGCAGGAGTTCCACAAGGGTCTATTTTAGCACAGTTCTTATTTCGCGTTGACAGTTATGAGATTCTCTCAATTATGTACAGTGTCATAGATTCCCTTTTACAGCGACCTGTCATCATGCGAAATCTGAAACAATTACATAATCACTAAAAATTACTCGGCAATCGCATCATGGTTTTTATTTTGACCAACTTCGTTCTCATACCTTTTTTTATCAACAAAACATTCTTTCCAATAATTTCAAGTGGAGATCTAACACAACATTCCTTGTCATTAATGCTTATAAACGAGTTGGAATTTTAAAACTCATCCTTTTTACCGTCAACCATAAGAGAATGGAACTCTTACGACAAATTTGAAAATCATGTACATCCATCAAAGCCTTCAAAATGCTATAATCCAACATTGTTGTACTTTTCAGTGTAGGTACAAGAAGTCAACAATATTATTCATACACAAGATTTTCCTGTAGCTCATTGAGCCATGATCTGTTCTGTCAATCTATCTTTGAATCCTTTGACTGTGCATGTAGTTCAGTTTCATCAATCAGTTATTTTCTTTTGTTCTTTACATGCCCAGCACTATATAAAGGCCAATTTTCTTGCAAACTTGCCATGACCGTAAGCACATACCCCTTGCTGCCGATCAGGACAAAGCAGCGACTCACCGACTTAACTCACAAACTATAACTGGAACGATTTTATTTGTATCATTGTTGTTGCCTTCTTTAACCTTACCTCACTAAAATTGGAAACTAATAAAGTCTTGGTTTATATAACAATGTACTACAAATAGATGCATATTCTGGATGATCGGTCATAACATATACAAATGTATACCGTTTAAGAAAAGAGATTCACACAAGTTAATCCTAAACTTTCTTCCCATTTCTTTCACGTGCACGACTTTGTATATATGTATAGGTACAATTGCTGATTCAATATTGTTTAAACTAATCATACCACGCAGCTGGCTTGCAAAAAAAAAAAAAAACATTGGTTCACGAAGACGAACTATTTAACTTTACGCTTTGGTTTTAGTGTGGGTCGAGCGACAACTTGTTACAATTTGACATACGATTCTTATGACACCAAGGATGTACAGTCACTGGTCTTCAAACAATAAGAATTCAGTGCTATGTAGTTTTTAAATTAAATTTTTTAAACGGGACAAAACTTATAAAGCTTACCGACCTTGTAAAAACCTTGTAAGTCATATGGTGTCTTCAGTGTCTTAAATACTTGAATTTACGTTACATCCACGTTTTCAATGTTAATATAAAAACTTCGCTTTTAATTATCAAAAGCTTTAAAAAGAATAATGTTGTAAAATATGTGGTTATTGAAAAAGTCATAGTTTGAGTATTTGGTAATAGCATGTAAGTGCCTTTGAACTATTCGAAAACTTAGAGTTTTAATATTCTCCGCATATATCATATTACAGATAAGTGAATAGTAATTGATTATTTAAAAGGCCTTTAGTTTACGCAATATTATTAAATATTGATATTGTGTTTGACTAACATAATGCACCTGCCATATTTGGATAATTGAATCACTGTCTATCATCATTCGCAATGTGCTTACGAATAAATATATTCTATTCTATTACGTCTCACCTCACTAAACTAGAGTGTCTACATACAAAGGTTACATGCCAAATAAACAAAGTTGGTGTACATGTAGCGAATAATCAATACTGACAATTCTGTTGTTTAATTAAGTTACGTTCAGGCTGCGGGCCATTATTACCCCTTGGAACAAATTGCACTCGTAAATTCACTGTCATGCACGATTTCGCACGCCTGCCTCACCTGTCAATACTGTTCAGTTTACCTAACTTTTTTATCCAAAGTTGTTTTAATAGTTGACAGTACGTTATCTTAAAAGGGATGTTAAATTCAGGTAC